>APFE030442598.1:1521-27911 GCA_000404065.3 Pinus taeda | reverse complement strand
TCTTGAGCAGGTATTGAGCAGCGGAGGCAGGCAAGCAGCGAAGGAGAATTTGAGCCAGTGATTGATTCAGATCTGAGTTGTATTATGTGCAACAGAGGTGGAGATACTTGTGAGAAGTATTATGCTGTGTAATGTTACATGACTCAATCATTAATATACAGATAGTTGGGGTTTTTAGCGAGATGCTTTCCCCGGGATACATACTGTGTTAATGTGTGGATGCTCTTGATGTTTTATTGTTATTGATGCTGCTATATTGATGATCAACGTAGAGGAGCTTATGTATTGTGTATGTTTTCCGCAATAGTACATGATCAGGATAATCTCTGTTGAATATGTGTTAAATTATTCAAAATTTCTACACTCCTTGCCATGACCATTCAACATGCATCCCACTCTTATTTCATTCCATGAAACAAAATCTTGAGCAAACATTCTCTTAAAACACATGAAACACATCAACTCCACTATTGCATTTTCCATACATGTCAACAAGGTCATTTTGCATGAAGACTTATGTCCAATCCAGTCCTGATAATATAAGCATGAACCATATTTCCATGTTTTAGGGTTGTTAGGCTGGAATAGGAAAAAGGTATACTTTTGAAGGTACACTCTTTTGCACCCGCTCCTGTCCAAAACATTTCACCCCCGAGAAGCTGAATGTGCCAACAACTCCTATATGCAATGTGGGATGTCAAAGATGCAAGGTCAATGTGAGGAATGATCTTTGTAGTGTTTGGTTCGTGAGTTTTGATAAAATTGAAGACGTGATGTGCATGCCACTACTTTAGTAAGAGCGACACTTGGTGGGAAGTTTCTGAAATTATCCTTGCATGCAACCTCCAGCTACTAAAAGTAGATCCCTGAGTCAAGGGATGCCTTTGCATGCTTCCTTGGGAGGAGCAGTTGATGCATGAAAATCAATTTTGCTCAGTCCCAAAGGGAACTGGTCAACTCAACTGCACATGCAATAAGCTGCTCAGCCAGGAGGAAAAAATGTGCATTTATGGGAGGGAGTTGGGTTGGCTACCCAGAGGGATTGTGGAATTTCTAGGTAGAGTAGTTGACTACTCCCTAGAATTGTGCAATTTCTGGGCTAAGAATTCATAATAGT
Source organism: Pinus taeda (assembly GCA_000404065.3). NCBI lineage: Eukaryota > Viridiplantae > Streptophyta > Pinopsida > Pinales > Pinaceae > Pinus > Pinus taeda. The sequence goes on along the minus strand of APFE030442598.1, from coordinate 26,794 downwards.
AGGAATTGCGTAATTTTTTGAGTGATTAGTGACTGGAAAATTTGCGCAATTATGGAGCCCAGCAGGCTTCCATACATAATTGCACAACTTTTGGAGGGAAGGCTAGTTCTCCTCTGCATAATTTCTTGAGGGAGATTCTTAATATGTAGTTGGACCAAGTCTGGTGAATCAACCTGTTAGGGGGATCCAACACATTTTGATGAACAGGCTGTCATTTTGCAAGAAAATCACTGAAACTTGTGTACTTGACAAGGCAAGACATGTCGTTGTTAAAGGATGGAAGGGAGGCTCCAAAATGAAGCTAAGGAAAAATTTTAGAGGGTTTTTTAGTCGCTACAATGGGCTCCCATCCCAAATGGTGTGAGTTCTAATTGGGACTTCATACGAGGGTGATCTCCTTAATGTTGGCAAATTTTCTAGCACTGTCAACAGAACACAACTAGAAAAGAAGGATCCATATGAAACCCTACACAAGAATAAAGTGTAGCTCAAGGAAAGAAGGGAAAATATGACAACCAAGTGGGTTTATTGACTCCACAATAATATATGGATAGTGGAAGAAGAACCATGAAAATGGCATAAAATAGAAAGCCTTCTAAACATTAAAACTCCATGGCTATTTACATATCGTTATAAATACAGTCTTCTTATTATGATGTAATGAAGTAACATGGCCCTATCGATTCTCAGTTTGAGTAAAGGCCTTGTATCCTTTGGGATCTTGTTTTATATAGGTGGAGATGGTATAGTCTCTAGACTCTTGAAGAAAATATTGTTTTGATAGAAGACTATTTGGATTGGTAGTGACTACATGGTTTGGCAGTGCCCATATTTGTGAGGTAGTGAATTGGCTTATATATCTATATTCATCATAGGGAAAAGGTGAATGTTTGGTTTCCCTTGATGATTTAGGGTGGAAGTGAGCATATGGATTCCATTGTTTCTTGAGCAACTGATTTAGGGTATGTAAATAAAAGATAAAATAAGAGAAGGAATTAGGTTCTTTCTGGTTTGGCAACCAATCTAGTGTGTGTGCAAGGTTGACAACGCAGAAGGCACAGGGTGCTTTTGAAGTTTGTAAATTGATCTAGTGTGTATAAAGATAGAAGAAAATAACAATTCAAAGATAAGTATCATTATTTCATTCAGTTTTGAATTTCTACATTATGAATATAATTCCATGTTCTTATTCATGATGGTTTAGATTACAAGTTAGCTTGGTTTTGTTGTGATAAGAATTAGAGTAAAATTCCAATTTGATGTGGATAAGCTACCAATGAGGTACAAATTAAATTTATTGATTATTTTATGATAATTCTAATGGAAATTTGTGTGCCATGATGTAGGAAAGCATGGAAATTATCTGATTTGGGTGGTTGGAGCTGGTTGTAAGAGTGATATCAACAACAGTAAAAGAATTAAGCAATGACAGTATGTTGGTAAAGAGATTTACGGGACAAGTCCATGATCGGAAACTAGTACCAATGGCATCAACTGATTTCCAAAAAACATGTTATCATTGCTATGATAGCTTGAGGTAGGGGTATGCCTTGGTTTTGAGACCCTTCCGATGGGAGGAAACCTTGCCAAGGAGTGGATCACCGAAGGGACTAGGAAGCAAAGAAGGGGATTCCTAAAAGTGGAAGGTGAGTCACTGCATGGAGGGGGGGGTGTATGTATTTCTCGAGGTATTGGGAAGTATAGAATTGAAGGCCAAGAAATCAATTTGTTTTGGTCGTTAACATAATTGGTTGGAAATTAGAAGCACATTTGGGTTTTCCTAGGAAATAATGACCATGGAATTACTTGTCAAAGGAATAAGGAGCACAAGATGGCAGCGCTAGACATTGGAAGTGGGAAACACTCCAAGGAAAAAGGAATAAATACACATTATATTGAACATATCCAAGGCATTAAATACTAAAAAAGGATCATTGGAAGTTTCCTAAATTATAAATTAAATGATTATGATATCCTTTTGTTTGCTGATTGAAGAAAGTGTGTATAAATTTGTAAATATTGTACAAAGTTGTGCATATAAAGTTCCATAAATAATATGTTTATTTTAAGCATGTATTTCGTGTTGTGTATGGACAAAGAACATTGAGGATAGTGTTCCCCCAAGGGAGATGGGTATGTGACAACCTCGGTTATTTTCTACATATGTAAATATTTGATAAAACAATGGGTTGAGTCAAGGGAAATGGAATCTAGAGGTTAAGTAGGTTACTTTCTTGGGATGGTTTAAGCTTTCCTTGCTATAGAAAAGTAAATTGTTTTGATAGCCATTGAAGCTAGCTAGTGTGCATTAAATGGATTGCTTAGACAAATTAATTGATTTGAAGAGGAAGGATGAAAAACCATGCTATTTGAGACAAATTTACAAGGTAGAAAAGGAGAAAAAATTAAAAGGAAAGAATGGGAAAATTGTCAGCTCGTAAGCTGTATAGGCCACCCACTACAATAAGCTAACCAATAGTAAATAAACTTGGTGGAAACATTGATAGGTGGCACCATTGGAAAGGATGGCAAGATTTTTTCAAGCAGAGGTAATTGTCTGACAGTTACATATGGGAGAGGGAGGAAAAAAATATCATTTGAACAAGTCTAGTACATGAAAATAAATTCCTTGGAAGAAATAGAAAAACTAGTTATTATGGAAGGAGGAAGAGGCTAAAATATTATTTATGAAAATAATGAGGAAAAAAAATGAGAAAAGGTGAGTTAGGGACCAACCAAGAGTGCTGGAAAAATATATAAGTGCAAGTGTAGAGGAGGGGGAGGAAATAGAGGTACTCATGTGAGAGAATACTTGGTGTTCATGAGGACAAAAATAAAAACCCCCATCAGGTGTAGGTTCAAGAGGAGAAATAAAAGATAGTTTCTCCTCATAAATATAGAAGCCTATGGGGACTAGAAACAAAAAGAGAAATATGCAAAGGCAAGAAGTTGTTGGAAGCATTCCCTTTCATTCATTAGTAAACAAAGGAACCTACAGTCACAAAAGAAGTACTAGAAACCATTATGGATTCTATATAAGACAAATAGCTTAAACATATAATACCATAGGATGCAAAGGGTTGTGCATATCTAATTGTTGAATGGGATTGACCTTAATAATTAAGAGGAAATAGAGAGTAAACTATGCATTGTTACTAGACTAGGAAATAAATCAAATTTGATGGACCATGAGGAGAGTTGGAATAATTTATCTCATGTGAAGGATGGAGGTCTCTAGATTCCCTATTGGCTTGAGGGTGGAGTTGGGCTTCTCTATATTCCCTCGAACTTGAGGTGGAGGCTAGTTCCTAGACATTCCTAGTAGATAATTCTGAAGTCTCCTTTGCTTGTTTCTTTAGTTTTTATAATGATTATGGACTCCCAAAATTTGGTAGAATCAAGGTGTATTATTTTTTAGGGTGAAGGTATCATCCTCTAGACTCCATTGCATTAATGAGAGTGGAGGTGAAGTACCTATAGACTCCCTTGTTTTTCTTGAGGGTGGAGGCTGGAGTACTTTGGATTCCCTATTTCATTCTATGATTCAGAGAGCTATTGAATTCATTGAGCAACTGATGGGTGGAGGTAGTTGGTCATTTGGAGCCTTGTTTTAGCTAGTTGGTTCGGGGGTGATTGGCTGCAAGAAACGCTACAACACAGCCAAATATATGATTGGGTGGAGAGTCGTAGTCTGAGACCTAATTTCCTAGTTTAATACAAAGATAAGCATTATCACGACTAATATGTTTCATGAAGTAATTTTTTAGCTAACCATATGTCATTCTATTATACAAAGCATTTTCCCTATGGAAAGGATTTTAATTCTATGATTACTTGCTAGAAAATGATAATAACAGGACTATATACAAGATAACATCTATCTATATAATATATATATATATATATATTATATATATATATATATATATTATATATATATAAAATATATATATATAATATATGGTTCTCTTGTAGATGGACTGCTTGTGGTCAGATGGTGATCAACTTGATGGAACTATCAAAATCTCTCAAAATTCTAATGTTGTTGATTTGTGTAACTATTGTTGGATCCTCGAATTGTCCTTAATTTTGACATATTTTTCCTTATTTCATCCATTATATACTTGTTTTTGACATATTTACATATTATAAGGTCATTTGGGTCATCCTCAACTATAAAATAAGGTATGAAACTTTTGTAGCTCATAATCTAGATTTTCTTTATGAAATTGACTAAAATATTACAATTGCTACCAAATTATGCAATTTCCATACTTAATTATAATTTCTGCAACTCAGTCCATGGTTTGACAAGTTATAAATATTTTCAAGATAGACAAAAGACATGGATTGATGCCAAATGTTGAAGACATGGACACCCACCTATGGTGATTACTTAGAAGAGCATAAGGCTTGAGGATCTGATTAGTCCAAGTATGGGTCAACTTTGTTCTATTTGCATGAAATGGTTTCAAGAGATCCGTTTTGACATCAAGAAAGCATGGAAAGGGGTGGAATCAAGAAAGCATCTAAATTTGAATAGAAAATGTGTAGATAAATATTGTTCACATGATTTTATATGAAATGTAAAATCATGTGAGATCAATTTCATAATCGAATTTAAATTCTCTATTGTCAATCCTAAAACTTTCCTTTCGGTATTATTTTCTTAAGTGTTTAGTTTAGAAACAATATAAATATAGCCTCAATCTCGAAGACAAGGATGATATTTAACAGCCTTAAATTTTGTAATTTCTACTATCAAAACTTTGTTTTTAACTAAAAATATTATGTTCTTCTTATGTTCGGATGTGTTTGTGATTAGTTCATTGACTGTATTAATTTGATCATTTTGCTCGATAAGAGAGCCGACTGAAGAGTTGTAAGATATTTTAGTTATTTAGTTATGTTTCCTCTTAGAATTTATTCTCGTTTCATTTTGTAATTATCTGTAACTTGTTAATGTTTTTATTTTAGTTTAGATCACTTACTATTGGTTTTTTTGCATAGGTTAAGTGCTCACAATAAAAATTAAAAACACAAAAAATTCTCTTTAATTAAGTTTCTTTCTTTACATCTTTTTCTTAGTCTTAGGTTTAAAGAAAAATGTTCATATTTTATCTAATCACAGAAAGCACACATGAGTAATCTACAAGACTTGCAGTTTAGATTTGAATCATTTCTTTTAGGTTCATGTTAATTCTTCTTTTTAGTTAGATTTTTTTGTTATGTTTCTAGAATAGAATTCATTTCAAAAGAATTTAGAATAATTCTATTTCAATTCATGAGTAGAATAGATTTATTTCAAGTCAACTAAATTAGTCTTTCAATTATTTTAGTAGCATAATATTTTTCACTCTACAAAATAAAATAGATTTATAATTATCAATCTTAGATTAATTTTTTTATCCATTGATTTTCAATTTAAACAAGTTTTATATAGAAATAACATGTGCACATACTTAATAAGGGAAAGATTTGAATAAATAAGATTTACAACTTTCATTTGAACTTGATGAACTATAATTTAACTTCTTGATAAAAAATAAGCATCCTGTAATATGTAGTGTATGTACAGTTCACAAGTACACGAACCTTGGTTTGAAAATTTAATGACCTAATTTAAAAAATAATTAAATTATCCAATATTTTTTGGTGTCGTTGTCGAGTAAGTGTATAAATGGCTTTATTTTTTATTTTCACATCATACAAGATGAATTCATTTTATAGATGCATAATTAAAATCATATGAAAATCATTTCGGATGCATGTATAGAGAATGATATTCTAGGGGTAGATTTGTAAGTAGAGGTATAGGATGTAGTTCAATGTTATGCAACAAGCTTACAATATAGAAGAAGAAGTAGATCGACGACTTCAAAATTAGCCTTTTTGAGGGGGAAACCTCCTTTACATTACATAAATGAACAATTCTTGGATGATTCAAATGAAAAAACCTCCTTTCTAAATATAAGAGACTAAGGGGTCACAATATAATCAGAGCCGTCATAGCAATAATAATGTAAGGGCACAACAATAACAATAACAGGCTTCTATGGGGCACAATAATAACAATAAGGGTACTACATGGGCACAACAATAATAGTAAGGGGCTATATTGACACTAACAATGAGGGAATACACTACTATTATAGGGACCTAACAAGCCCCTCTCCTTCAAAAAAGTGTTGCCCTCAATGTTTGAGTAGCTGTGGATGCACCTGTATAAAATTCTCATCCTCCCATGTGGAATATTTTGCAGGTAATTTCTTCTAATTGATGAGATACTCTGAAATTGATCGATTTCGTAGCTGTCAAGTTCTTGTTTTTCTGACTACTTCAGGTTCCAATATGTTTTTTCCTTATCAAGTTCTATCAATATTGTTTGAATTGGGAGCTTATTACCTATAACCTTCTTTAATCATGAATTATGGAAAATTGGGTGCACTTGGGAAGATGCAGGAAGCTCCAATTTGTATGCCACAGTACCAATCTTTTGTAACACCTTGTAAGCAACATAATAATTTGGTGGTAATTTATGATCCTTCTTATCTTGCTTGAGGGACATTTCTTTGTATGGTTGTATCCATAAAAATACTCAGTTTCCTACATAAAAACTTATTTTGTTGCGATGTTGATTTACCTATTGTTTCATTCTATTCTCCACCAAAGTGAGGTTATCCTTAAAGAGTTGGAGAACTTGTTCTTTATGTTTGATGTTATCTTCCACTTCTTTAACCTTATAATTTTCTCCTAAACATGATGTGATGGATGGTGGATGATATCCATAAAGTTCCATAAATGGGATCATTTTTGTTGCAGTATGGAAGGAAGTGTTATACCACCATTCCACCAAAGGTAACCACATGACCCATTGTGTATGTTTATTAGATACAAAGCAACAAAGATATCCTTTTAAAAAAAAATTCACATTGCAATTTTCCCATAAGACTGAGGATGATAAGATGAGCTATTAGCTAATTGAGTAGCCAGACAAGAAATTAATTCCATCCAAAAATTTCCAGTGAAATTGGGATCTTTGTCACTTACAATAATCTTTGGGTTTCCATGTAGCTTTTGAATTGTTTCCATAAATTTAGTAGCAATTGTACTGGCTTTAAATGGATGAGAGAATGCACAAAATTTTTCATACTTGGCAATTCTATCAACTACCACCATCATGACTATCTTTCCTTCGGACTTGGGTAAACTTGTGATAAAATCCATTGAAACCTCCTCCCAACATTGACTTGGACTGGATAAAGGTTGTAACAGACCCAAAGTCTTAATTGACTCAACTTTATTTTGTTGGAAAACTAGGCATTCCGCCACAAACTTTTGAATATCATATTTAACGCCATCCCAAAAAAATTCCTTCTTAATCCTGTGGTAAGTTTTTAAAAATCCCGAGTGCCCTCCTAAGGGAGAGGTGTGCAATTCCAGAAGAATCTTTTTTTTGAGTTGGGAATTATTAAAAAGTTATATCTTTGTACCATAACGAATCATTTTTCCAGCTAAATGTTTCAAATGTACTGGGATCTTGCTACAACATTTGAAAGAGTACCCACACTTATTCGTCATTATTCCATTCATCACTTGCTTTGGTTATCCAATCTAGTTGGATAATAGAAATGGAACAAAACAATTCCTCCACATCCTTATCCTTTCTTGAGAGTGCATATGCAACAACATTTTGCTTCCCTTTTTTGGAGATGATTTCAAAGTCATAACCCAACATTTTTGTGACCCATTTTTGCTACTATTTACAAGATAATCTTTGTTCTAAAAAGTATTTAAGACTATCATGATCTGTTTTTACCCTCAAGTGTCTTCCTATTATGTAAGATCGCCATTTCTTAAGTTCGTGTAGTATTTCCAACATTTCCTTCTCATAAATAGATTTGTGTAAATTCTTTCCTTTGATTGGATGAATTTCAAAAGAAATGGGTCTTCCTTCTTGTATTAAAACAACACTAATTCCATTTCCCAAGGCATCAAACTGCACAATAAATTTTTTTGTAAGGTTTTTCATAGCTAAGACTGGTGCTCGGCACATTGCCTCTTTAAGATGTTCAAAGGCCTTAGTTGCTTCTGGAGTCTAAGAAAATGCATCTTTCTTTAGTAATGTTGTTAGAGGTGAAACTATTCTCTCATAATTCTTAACAAACTTGTGATAATACCCTATCAACTCAAGAAATCCTCGCAGATGATTTATGGATTTGGAGATTTCCCATTGCTTAATGGCTTTACTTCTTTTAGGGTCTACCTTAACACCATCATGATATACAATATGACCCAGATATTCCACCTCCTGTACTCCAGAGAAACATTTGGATGTTTTTCATATTATTGTTTCTCCTCCAATAGTTTGAGCACCATGTCAACATGTTGAACATGATTCTTCCAAGATTTGTTGTAGATTAGTATATCATCAAAAAATACTAACACAAATTTTCTAAGGGTGGGTTTGAAAATGGAATCCATCAAACCTTGATATGTAAAAGGTGCATTGGTAAGGCCATAATGCATGACCAAAGATTCATAATGACCCTCATGAGTTATAAATGTTTTTTCAAAATGTATTTGGCCTTCATTCTTATTTGATGTTATACTGAACGAAGATCCAACCTAGTGAAGTAAATTGCTCCATTTAATTCATCCAATAATTCATCAATGACAGGAATGCAAAAATTATCTTTAATAGTGAGCTTGTTGAGCTCCCTATAATCCAAACACATGCGCCATGATACGTCCTTCTTGTGCACCAATACTACTGGAGCATAGAAAGAATTTTGACTAGCTTAAATTATACCAGCCTCTAGAATTTTTGCAACGATAGGTTCAATTTCACTCTTTTGGGCATAGGTATATTTATAAGGTTGACGTTTGGAGGAACACTTCCAGGAATCAAATGAATATCATGATCGTGATCAAGAATATGTGGGAGGCCTTTGGGAGTCTCAAATAAGTTGGAATGATTCTACAAAACTTTTTGGAGATCTAAAGAAATAGATGATTTCGTTGTTTGAACCTCTAGTGAACATAATTATGCAATTATGCCCTATTGTTCTTTCTTTAGAATCTTGGTAATTCCATTAGATCTAATTATCTTTCCTAGTTTCCCTACGATACCCCTTAATTCAGCTTCCTTTGCTTCCCAAAAACATTTCAAGAAAAGTTCTTGAAAATTAAAAGCTATTATACCCAAATATTGTAACCAGTAGATTCCTAGTACAACATCAGAACCACCCATTGGAATGGAAAGCATTGGAATATTAAATACATACTCTCCCATGGATAGATTGATATTATGTAACTTTCCATAGAAATTTATGGTTCCTCCATTTGAAACCATCACTTGAAACTATGGTGTTGGATATAGGAAGAAATGCAATTCCTTGGCTATCTTACAATGAATAAAATTATGGGTACTAACTGAATCAATCAACATTATTTTATTTTTCTTCTTTATATGTCCTCTTATCTTGAGAGTTTGAGGACTGGTAATTCCCACCAATGCATTACAATATATGGTCGGATTCATTGCTTATTTCCCTGGGGTTGGTTCCTGGTGTATATCCTCCTCTTTTCATGTTTCTTGTTCCTTTTCTTCCTCCTCTTCATAATATATGTAGAATAATTTCTTCTCAGCACACTTATGAACTTTAGTGTATTTTCTATCACAACTATAACAAAACCCTTTTTCTCTTTTTTCCTCCAATTGTTTTGGTGTCAACATTGTAGGTTGTGGAAGACTATGACCAACAACACTTCCATCTTTATAGTTGTGAGTGGTAGACTTCCTTGTTTCAATAATTTTTCTTTAAACTTTTCTTGCCACCCTGAGTGCCTTCTCGAATGAATCATGTTCCCAAAGGCAAACCTCATGTTGGAAGTTATCTTTTAAATTCCATATGAAGACATTTGTACTAATATTCAATTTTTGAAAGTCTTCAGTTTGCTCTACCATTAAACCCTTTTGTTTGAGATTTATCAATTGGCTAAAGAAGGTGTTTCTCTTTGTATATTCATAATGCGCTATCATTTGCTCAGTAAAAATTTACTAGGTGATAAGTGGTTTATGAGAAAAAAGCCATTTATACCATACAAATGGATTGGGTTCTAAATATAAAGATGCAGTACGTACCTTTCGTGAGGGTTACACATCATGTAGATCAAGATATTGCTCCATCAAAGTTACTGGATCCTTACCATGAAACTTCCTCATGTCTATATTTGGAAAGTGGTGGTTATTAAACCCCACTTTGTAGTCTCTAAAATTGTAACTGGTATTCCTTTTGTCTTCATCATCATTTTCATGGATTTTCTTGCCACCACTAGGACACCTTTCTTCTAGCAACTTTGCCAAACCTTCCTTCAACCCCTCTACCTTAACATTCATCATTGCTTCCATGCTTGGTTTTAAACCATCATTCAAAGCTCTTATGTCCCTTTTTATACCATATATCTTAACATTCATCATGGCTTCCAATTCAATTTTTTTTACTTTTTGCGAGAGTGAAATTTGTTGCATTTTCTCTCACAATTTTGATATATCATGTTGCATTTCTTCCTCTTCTTCATGTGTCATAGTAGAGCTTGTGGGTTTCTTACTAGGTGTTTCCATTTTATTTCTTCAAGGCATAAATTAATGACAATTATGCTACACTATTCCCTTTGAATCACTTCAAACAATTTTTTCAAACAAAGCTTATGCAATTTTAAAATCTACACACCTTTTCTTGCGCTTTTTAGGAGCTCGATATTAAATCTACTATATATCTGGATTTTGGATATTCAAGATGTGAAATTTTGGCTTGGGGTATCCCTTTGAGTCCTCGTTCAAACCCCACAAGTCTGATTGAGATTGGATTCTCCAAGAAAGAGTTATGCTAATCAACCATGATGACTTGAGTCTACACAAGTTTAGTAGAGAAAAATTGTACGAAGTACCACGTGTCACTGTTTCGACCTTCGACCATAAAAAATATACCCAACAAACTATAGTCCATCCTATTTCTGTCACAATTGATGAAATTTGAATCTGATGGGTAGTGATAATGTTATGCTGATATTCCCAAGGTCGTTCGTTTGAGATGGAATTCGAGAGCCTACAAAAACCATAACTTCCTTAGATCCTATCTCCTAAAATATAGTGATAGAAGATTTGAAATTCAGACACAAGGTTCATCAACATTTCCTCTCAATGGGGTTTTAATTTCAGCTTATGAAACTTCGTATAAAAGAAATTATAGTGAAAATTCCACGATGACCTATTTGAAGCAACGAAACCCTAGAATCCAAAGCTTTGATACCAAATGTTATGCAACCAACTCACAAAATAGAAGAATAAGTAGATCAACGATTTCAAAATTAGCCTCTTCGATGGGGAAACCTCCTTTAAATTACACAAGTGAACAATTCTTGGATGATTCAAGTGAAAAAACCTCATTTCTATGTATAGGAGTCTAATAGGTCACAATATAATTAGAGTTGACATAACAATAATAATGTAAGGGCACAAAAATAACAATAGTGGGCTTATATGGGGCACAATAATAATAATATGGGTACTATATGGGTACAACAATAACAATAAGGGGCTATACTAACAATAACGATAAGGTAATACACTAGTGTTATAGGGACCTAACATTCAATAGCAACATCACCAACCACCCCCTCTAGACCACGTAGTGCCACACCATGCAACAACACTGACATTCCATCCGAGCAGGTAGACATAGAATCCCTGAAGTACATAGGTCTAAAATTTAGCTTAGTAATTCTCCAACTTCATCTACAAAATCTATAGTTGAAGAACCTACATCCCCTACTCAAGGAGTCATATTTCCCTCTTCAATAGGCGGACAAGTCTTAGGACAAGAGTTAGAAGTGCCTCATACAAAAGAAGAGGAATTTTTTCTGACATACCATTAGTAGAAGAACTAGAGGAAGAAATATACAATCCTATTGATGAGCCTTAAATTAGCTTTGAGGAATCTACAATGGTGGGAGAAGGGGAAGGATAAGTACATAATGGAGATGGTGGATTATGGATGGGTGGAGTAAGAGGTATAGGAGGAAATGGAGGAGGTCTAGCTTGTATAGGTGGAAGAGGAGATGATGGAGACCATCATGAAGGTGATCCTTATGGGTTTCCTATCTTAGATATAAATACCACTACTACCATGAAAAATATTTTACCTTCTATCCTTCCTAATTTTCATGGCTTAAGCACTGAGGATATTAAAACATTTCTTTTTTGGTTTGAAGTATTATGTAGATCATATGATTATTACCTGATACCCAGAAATTGAATTTTTTTCTAGACACTCTAAAATATGGAGCCATTAAATGGTTCATGGGTATAGGAACACATTCTATTAGAATATGGGATGATCTGAAAAGAATATTCCTAGAAAAATACAAAGATTATTGTATGCACTTAACCTTAAGGATGAACTCTTTAATATTGTTCAAAAAGAGGATGAAAACCATATGAAAACCTATAAGATCTGGTGGAAAGGTTTTCCTACAATATCAAAAGGTCTAAAATGCACAATTAGAATAAGAGACACTAAAAAATCTTTTTCTGAAAACCACAACGGATGAGTGGATTGATCTTGTCAAATTAATCGGAAAAGGAGATGTTTAACAATTGTCATTTGATGAAATTGTAAGTTGTGCAAACACATTGCAAGAGGTAGGGAAAAATATGGAAAGAACCCAATAAAACTAGTCATGTCAAGGGTATGAAAATTTGCATTTGGAACAGTAAGTAGAGTAGAATTAGGAAATTTTATTGACAACTTTAAAACAAATATCATTGGAAATCTTAGTAAACTACTAGATACTCTATGGATACAGAACAACCAAAATGCCAAGAATGTTCCAATATATTTTTTTTTCCTATATGTATAAAGAAGTATGTTTTCCAAGAATGTTCTATTGATAGTGTTGAAATATGTGTTATATGTGCAAAACATCATGATACAAAATAATGTCCCTCAATACATGGGCCTAAGCAAGTTTTCCAGGATGAAGATGGAACAACTCAAGCTGAACCACTTTACATTGTTTCTCCTAAAATACCTTGGAAGCCTAGAAAAACAAGTACGGTACAAGATCATAATGCATAATATCAATCATATGCACAACCACAAAGTAATTGGAATCCGCCCATGCTTAGCAAACTTATCCACCTCAACTCTAAAACTCATCTTGGTACAAGGTTGGAAAAATTCTTATGGTAGGAATCCTCAATACACAATTCCAACATCCATACCCTCAATACCAACATAAATATTATCCCCCTCAGTATTCAAAACCTATGCAACCACAATTCCAATCCCAATTGACTGCAAGTCAACCAATTCCCTTTTCATCCACTCCTTTTTCTCAAAAATCCAATTAACTACCTGCTCAACCACTTCCAAATCAAAATAATAAATCTCCTAAAAAACCCATCTATAATTTTGAGGTTCAAAACTTTCAAGCTTTTATGATAGCCCCTTTAGGTCTAAATGATGTCCAACTTATGTCTAGTATGGCTTTCCAAAACAAGTCACCACCCATTCTCATCCAATAATACCTTAAAAAGAGGCATGTCTTGATTAGAAAAATACACCTCCAAAGGAAGATGTTCCTACACAATTAGTGTTGGGAACGAGATCCCCCAAGGATAGTTTTGGGGCTAAAAGGCCATGTTTTGGCTCAATTTTGTAATAAAGTTGTAAAGTCTCCACATTTTGTGGTTGCGGAGCACGAAGGTGTCATGAGTTATAAAGGGTTGTCCGCCCTTATTTTGTAAAGTGTAAAATCGGTTGTAAATATCCACCCATGGTTCGTGGACCATGGGTGTTATCGGGAAAACTAGAGTCCATTTAAAGCTACTAGTCCAACTAAGATGGGTAGCTATCTTAAAAACAAACAAACTAAAGTTACTTGTGTTTTCCTTTAAGAGAGATAGATGAGAGAGAAGTAGAGAGTACCAACCTCAGTCTTTCACTTGGCTCCTTGCTTGTTTCCTCCCTCCTTTGACAGAGCTTTGCCACTCTTTCCTTGCTCATCCCACTTCAAAGAACACTTATAAATTCAAAGCAACATAATACCATCAAAGTATAGAGATCTATAACCATAAAAAATATAGGATCAGATGTATATTAACCATACAAATGCATATATCGATACAAGATTCAGAAATAGACAAGAATATGGAGGAAAACTCAAATAGCTTTATTGATAGAAGTAGTAGAAGAGAGGATTACAACCCATTGGTTTGACCCAGCACCATCCTCCTAGCATGAAAGCTCTCTTCACCTCATGAAATCTTAGATCACCCAACAATACAATGTTGCACAGAGAAACCAAAAACTCTTCCTTACAAAATACAAAATTCCAGCCTCTAGATCTCTAGTATGAGGGATCCATATATAGATATTTGCAGGTGGGTGAGTCAGCTTTTGGGATTTTTATTACTGTCATTTCTCTGATAGTTCTTGGTTCCACTTGGAGATTTCATGATCTCTTACTCATCCCTGGGTGAATTCAGAGAGGCAAGTGTCATATGGGCAGTTTCTAGAAGATTCTCTGGGTTTCCACCGAGCCAACTACTTCTGCCATTTGTATTCTCTCACTCATCGCACCCTACAAAAGGGATTTCCAGTATGCATCGCACTTTTCTCATGTACTAGGTGAGATGCATCGCACCCTAAGCACTGAGTAGTCTGTATGGTCCAATTTTGACTAGTTCTGAGTAGTTTTTCAGGGAGAACTTCTGGGAGATGATGTAATCAGCTGACCTTGTTCCTTTAAGGTATGAAACAACACTTTTAGGGGCTTAGAAGCCCTTGGTTATGGACATATGAGATTGGGTTTGTAGTGCCCAAATATGTCTATAACAATGGGATTGTATAAAAATGGCTAAGTAAGTAAGATCTAACGTAGTTAGAAGTCTTTACCGAAGGATGGAGTAGAGAGTCTTGATAGCGAATTCTAAGTGTTTCAGATCTTAGGGTAGGTAGAGGTGATCCAGATTTAAATAGAAATGCAAAAAATTACATAAATAAAAATAAATATAGATATGCAATAGAAATAATACTTCATTTCATTAATGTAAAATACTGAAATATGCTTACAAACAAAAATGGAAATAAACTAGCTAGGGAAATGATAGCTTATCTCTAAGAAGAGATGTGGCAGTTACATGCCTCTGAATTGTGTTAGAATGAGGCTTGAAGGCCTATTTATTGTTGAGAAACAATGGAAAACCCTAACATCCAAAAACCTAACCCTAGAAGATGAAACGCCAAACTATGGGCCCCATTTGGGTAAATTGGTACATCAACTTCCCAGGGTTGTAACTTTGGCATACGATCTCTATTTGACACACATAATATCTCGTTAGAAAGATCTATTTGAGAACTATAGCTTTGGGAAGAGAAACATTGATCCATGGACCCATATTTCTCCCATATTTCCCAAAAAACTTCATTTAGGGCCTCAAAATGTCTCTGAAAGTTCACGACCCGAAAAACTACTAAAAATATTAAATTGTGCTACAATTAAGGAAACTGAAAAACTGAGAGAGACAATTGTGGGGGTCCAAGTGGGATAGGTGGGTGGCCACCAACATCCACCTGGTTCATTCCTCTACCCTTAGGAAGAAATGGTCCCCATTGTGTTGATTTCCTCCATCTGCTGAACTTGGTCCCTGGTGAGGAATGGGGAAATTTTGTGCTCCAAAGCATTGTTCCCCACAACCTTGGTAATGGTGTAAGGACCATGCCACTTCTTGTACTTGTCATTATTCAGAATAGAGCAGTGATATATCGACCTATTGGGTAGAGGTGCTTTGGGAGTCAAATCAAATGAATGCTTGACCTAACAGTGCAATGGTACCCCTGTGGGTGGGGAGAAGATGTTCCTGTGTTCTTTCATGAACATATCGATTTTCTACTACTTCTTCTTGGAGGAAACCTTCGCAAGGGTCATGGATGTGGCTACAATGTTCCCCTTACTTTGGGAGCGAATCAGACAAAATATGAATTTCCTAGTCTGGGAGACAATCTTGCTGCATTTCTTAGTAGAGAACAAAGAGGTGGTGGTAGGTTGGGCTACCTCATGTATCCTATAGAATGAATTACCAAAGAAATAATAATAGCATGAGGCCTTGACTCATACACAGCATGTCACCTCCACAAGTATGGCTGGCCTAATAATACATCAGAAACATCCAGAGGTGCAAAATCATACAAAACCTCATATGTGAAGGGTTTGATGTTGTAGGGAAGGTAGTACTGCTGGCGAACTCAGAGATCTTGTCCTTGGTGAAGCCACCCAATGTTGTATGGTTGCAAGTTTGATATGGTTGTTAGTCCAAACCTCTTCATGACCTCTACTCAAATGAGGTTCTTTTGGCTGCCACTGTCGATAATGAATTGTAGCGGCGAACCCTTCACCCACATTTGTGAGTGGAAAGGATGCTCCCCCTCCTCTGGATCTTTAGGCTCATTCTTTTGGACCTTGGCAGTGGTAACAGTGGCGTTGGGCTCTATGTCAATGATATGAATCCCTTTGTCATTCCCCTTGTCGGGTTCTGACTCCAGGTCGGAACATGCATATGATTCTGAAGCCTTCAACTTAGCCACCAACGACTACTTGGTCCAACACTCACTTATGTTGTGAGTGGCTCTCTTATGGAACTCACACCACTTTCCCGTATCATTCAACTTTGTGGTGTTGTTCTTTTCTTGTAGCTTCAACGGGTTGTCATGGGTTTCCCCATCTTGGCTTTTTCCTTGTTTTTGTGATTTGGGGAAGCCTTTCCCTTGCTTGGGATTTGCAGATTCGATGTTTCACTTCTTCTATTTAAACTTTTGCTTGATTTTGACAGCGTATCGGTACATCATGTCGAGTGAGGAGATGTTTAGGAACTCCATCCGGTCCTGGATGTATCTATGTAGGAAGCTGTAGTATTTGAGTACCAAAGGTAGCTTAGAATCATTGATACCCAACTATGTGTGAAGGGTATGAAGAATGTTTGTGAACTCCGACACATCTTGGTCCCTTCCCTACCACAGCGTTGTCCACTTTATGTATTTGTCCTCATAGCTTTTGATAGGGTAGTACTACACCTTGATGGCATCCCGGAATGAATATCAAGTGGGTGCGACTAAAAATAATGAGCCAATACTTTCATTCTTCTGCTCGCAGTAGGTCTCCCACTAGTCCTTGATGTGCGAGGCTACTTTGAGAAGAGCAAAAATAATATTTTCCTGACTGGAAAAATCTTGAACAAAAAAAATATCCTTCTAGCAGATTTAACCATTTATCTATAACATATGTGTCTATTTGACCCTCAAATATGGGGATTTCAGAATCAACTTGTACTTTAAAGGGTGTGGCATTTCCAGAGTAGTTGTTGGAAGCCGATGCATCACCTCTGGGTAGCCACTAAAGGATCTGGGAAAATTTGTCCATCATCGCGTTCCTTTGTTGCTCGAGGGCCTCTTTGAGCAATATTTTGGTAGGATCTCCTACACCCTTGTCTTTCTTTTCATTCGCCATGGGAGGCCATCGGGATTTGCGATGCTGATCTTGCAAATGTTTGACCTGTTCAAGCCCTAACTCCTTATATCCCGACCTCGTTGGGGACATGTAAAGAAAAGCAGAGAAAGAGCAGATCACTTTGATACCACTAATCCAGATTTAACAAGAACACAACAAATTATAGAAATAACCATAAATACAGATATGCAGCAGAAATAACACTTCATTTCATTAATGTAAAACACTGAAATATGCTTACAAACAAAAATGGAAATAAACCAGCTAGGGTGATGGTAGCTTATCTATGAGAAGAGATGTGGTGGCTACATGCCTCTGAACTGTGTTACAATGAGGCTCGAAGGCCTATTTATTGTTGAGAAACAATGGAAAACCCTAAACATCTAAAAGCCTAACCCTAGAAGATGAAACACCAAACTATGGGCCCCATTTGGGTAAATTGGTACATCAACTTCGCAAGGTGATAACTTTCACATACGATCTCCATTTGACACACACAATATCTCATTAGAAATATCTATCCAAGTACTACAACTTTGGGAAGAGGAGATTTAGACCATGGACCCATGTTGCTCCCAGATTTCCCCAAAAACATCGTTTAGGGCCTCAAAATGGCTTAGGAAGTTCAGGACCCGAAAAACTGCTAAAAATAGTAAATTGTGCTACAAATAAGGACACTAAAAAACTGAAATGGATAGTTGTGGCGGTCCAAGTGGGATAGGTGGGTGGCCACCAATATCCACATGGATCAAGAGGCTCTGTATCTGAGTGAAAAGAGGCATAGGGTAGAAGTCCATAGCTGAGTGCGCGAACCCCTGCAGTTATGTGCACAGGGCAGTTAGAGTCTGTAATAATATGAAAATATCAATAAAGAGAAGTATTCTACAAATTCTGTGTCTTTATTTCTTGTTAATTCATCTAGTTATACTACATTTGGGTTTAATTTACAATATTCATGTGATGCTTGAATATCTATGATGATATTGGTTAATTTAATGCAAGTAAGGATATTAGTTTACGCGGCGTTAACTGTGATTTTCTAGTAAGATAAGTAAAACACCTAAGATAACCTGGGAACCTATACAATACACTACCATAATAGTGTGAAAGTACCTAGACTGATGGTTAAGGCTGCACGAAGGTCCATCGTACCCCTTCACGGAGGTACTGAAGAGCGGAGAAAAGGGCTAGTCTGACAGAGCCCTAGAACTTAGCAACATGTGTGAAAGTAGGAACAAAGGGTATAAACCAACATCATGACCATCTCAGGGTGTGGAAACTTGGTTCCAACATCCCCCCATACTACTTCAGGTGGGACTTCGATCCGTGCTCTACGGGCTGATGCAGAAAGGGCCAGTAGTGTAGGGATTTGTTTGGATAACTAATGTTGAACCTGGGTCAGGCCCCACAAAACCAACAAATGGTTCAGTTGCTGGGATAGGAATCTGCATGAGAGATGTATGATTATTATAGAAATTTTTTGGCACTGCAACCCCAATCATACATGTCCATAAAACAAGGGATTCTAAGTCCCTAAAAGTGTTGCTTCACACCCTAAAAGAACAAGGTCAGCTGATTACATCATCTCCCAGAAGTTCTCCATGGAAAACTACTTAAAACTGGTCAAAACTGGGCCATACTAACTGCCCAGTGCAGAGGGTGCAATGCATCGCACCTACTGCACATGGGATGTGTGATGCATACTGAAAATTCCTTCTACAAGGTGCAATGAGCGAGAATAGACAAGTGGCAGAGACAGTTTGCTAAGTGGATGATCAAGGAATCTTCTAAAAACTTCTCATATGACACTTGCCTCCCAGAATTCGCCCAGGGATGAGTAAGAGATTAATGAAATCTCCAAGTGGAGCCAAGAACTATCAATGGAATGACACTACTAAAAAACCCAGAGCTGACTCACACCTCTGCAAATATCTATATATGGATCCCTCATCCCAGAGATCTGGAGGTTAGAGGCTGGAATCTTGTATCTTGTAAGGAAGTGTTGTTGGTTTCCTGGTTGTTACCGGGAATAGTGTCCACTCGGATGCTACTATTCCCACTAAGATTGGTGGCTATCTTATAAACAAACAAGTCTACTTTCGCTTTCCTTTATGAAAATAGATAGGAGTGGAACAAAGGAGATCAACCTTAGTCTTGCGCTTGATTTCCTCTCCTTCCAGATAGAGCCTTGTTGCTTCTGCTTTGTCTGCCCAGCTTCAAAGAGCACCTGTGGAATCATAGAAACATACTACTATAGAAGAACAAAGATCTATATTCATAAATAACATAGGACCATATGTGCGTTAACCATACAGATGCATATATAATGAAACATACAAGAATATGGAGGAAAACTTGAATAGCTTTATTAAGATGAAAAGTAGTAAGAGGATTACAACCATATGTTCTAACCCAGCATCATCCTCCAGCAAGAAGGCCCTTCTTCACCTCAAGTAAAACTTAGATCACCCAACACTATGAAATTACACTAGAAAACCAACATCACTTCTCTATAAGATACAAAATTCCAGCCTTCGGATCTCTGTGATGAGGGATCCATATATACACGATTATAGGGAAGTGAGTCATCTTCTGGGGTCTTGATTAGTGTCCTCTCTCTGATAGTTCCTGCTTCCACTTGGAGAATGATGATCTCTTACTCATCCCTGGTCGAAAACAGAGAGGCAAGTGTCAGAGGGGAAGCTTCTGGAAGATTCCATGATCTTCCACCTTGCATTTTGTCCCTGCCATTTGTCCATTCCCGACCATCGCACCCTACAGAGGAGCCATTCAGTATGAATCGCACCCTATACACTAGGAAGGTGATTTGCATCGCACCCTCTGCACTAGGGTTTCAGTATGGTCCAGTTTTGACCATTTATGAGCAGTTTTTAGTGGAGAGCTTATGGGAGATGATGTAATCAACTGACCTTGTTCCTTTATGTAGTGAAGCAACACTTTTAGGGACTTAGCAACCCTCAGTTTATGGACATTTATGATTGGGGTTGAAGTGCCCAAAAACTTCTATAACAGTTGCCCCGTAAAGCATGAGGTCGTTAATCTTTTTGATGTCAGGTGAAATGCTTTACTATGAGCATCCGAAGTCTTTTCGAGCTGGGAGGCGACCTGTAATAAGATACAATACAATACATTATTTTGACAACATTTTCCTCATGATCTAGCTGGGGCGGGCATTCCCATGCTCAGATTTATAAATTCATTTTCATGTACATAGGATAGACAATCGTCTGTGTGGCAGACTGATGATTTGGACTCATCATCCTTTGATTTGGATGATCATCTGTTCGGAAATGATGTACACTTGATGTCTTTATATTCCTGAATATATCGTAGCCTAGATGGATGAAACTAGATGAGGGGTCTTCAAAACTTGTTTAATCTTCACTCGGAGTACAAGTCGATCCATGTGAAAAATGTTCTGGAGTCGAACATGGAAAGACATCGCCTGATTACTAGCCAATGATGTAACCTGTTAACAGGCACGAGAGGAATCACCAATAATGGCAATGACCCTCAAGGTACTAAAGTACAATTCACGTGGTGTGAAAAAGGATTTGGCATCTAACACCACGTAAAATCTCTCGGTCAAAGGCCATTGTTGTAAACCTGTCACCGAAAGTGGGAAAATTGCCATTGAGGCATGCAAGCTTCAAAGTACTGAAAGGGTTGTTCCTAAGTCAACTTCTTGGATAATGAGCTGATGTTGACAAGAACTGACCCGTCGCAAGAGGGCCTTAATGAATCCCACATCAACGACATGGAACGAAGCAAATGATTTTGGAGGTGAAAACAATCTGATGATACAGGGTTCAGGGTGGCGGTCATGAAGTAATGGAGCATGAATGTATTGCAGTGGGTGAGACACAGGCGAATTGTCTGAATGACTTCTCTTGAACATATTGGTGACATTGATGATGGATTGGTAGCGTTAACCCTAAAGATGGATGGTGTGATGGACCAATGGTGATGACCAGCGAACGGAACAACCCAACCTGGCATGGAAGCGCAAGGAAAGTGTCATTTTCAAGAGCGACTTGCTACCAATAAAGTTTTTTCAAGTTTTCTTCCCAATTTTCCCCAGTCATTATTGACCAGTACCTTTTTATTTTTGTCAAGCTTGAGGAGGATAACATATTCTTGTTCTATAATCTGCCCTTCGGGCGAACCTGTCGCTATATTTTAGCGAGCCTAGCGACAGTGAAACTCGTTCTCGTCCATGCGGACGAGTTTGTCCCTATTTGGTTTTAACGAGTTTAACGACAAAGATAATTCGATTCCTTTCAATTTTAGAGAGTTTGAAAGGAACGCAAAGGAGACTCCAACGATTCTTTTTCGTCATGCAATCCCTTAAGTTCGAAAAAGTGTAAAATAATACAAAGGGGATGAGTTTTCGATAGTTTTAACGAGCCGAACAAGACAAGCGCTTGATCTTTTTGTGTAATAATCCGTCAGGTCCAAAAAGATTAAAATCTAGAGGAGGGATAGCACTTCCGATGACTTTAACGAGCCGGAGAGGCCAATCGCTTGGCAATCTTTTCATATTTTACGAGTCAGCTAAAAAGAGCTTAAAGAAGACTCATTTTTGAGGAACGAGTGATGATTTTGGGTAGCAGTTGATTCTAGGTAAGGTTTGGAATTCTCCAATCACAGCAGTGTCACAAGGATGGCTAATAGAATCACTCTTCGCAGATGTTCATCGAAGGGGTAAACAATCATATGGGGCTGAATGATCGGCTAAAAACAGAGTGGAGGTGATGATGAGAACACGACCAAGGCTCAAAAGCTAGCGATAAGGCATTCACAATGGTTATTTACCGGTTCATTTTTTAATGAGCTTAAATGCTAGGGGAAACATTTGCTCATGATATTGTTTATTTTTTAACGAGCTTGAACTATGCGCTAAAACTGCTCGTGGCGGGTTTATTTTTTAACGAGCTTGAACCCTGTTGTAACACTGCTCGCCAATTGTATGATAAGAATGTCTCATTCAAGATGCTATTTTGAAGGGGCTTACATCTTTAAAGCTTTGCCCCAAATCCTTTCTTTATGCAAGCTAGGAAACGACTAGCGTTACCGGTTTAAAGGGTTAGAAGTCCTAAAAATTTAAAAAATAAATAGTTGCTCTTCGCTTGCATGCAGAAAGGTTTGCATGCCCCCAAGTATAGGGAAAAATTCCTAGGTTACCATGAAAGTTCCATCCGCATAGCAGACAGAAAGCTCCCTTGGCGATGTCTACCGAAATAGACAAAGGGAAGTGGCGTAGAGATACTCCACTCACATAACTTTAATGAAGGTATCTTATTCCAGCCTGATCCCATTTTCCTGTAAGGACGGGTTTGTCAGACTAGTCATATATCCTCTGTGGAAAATTACTCTATACCCAAGGTTTTCCTGCTGAAACAGACCAGGGTGCATGCCCCCTGGGTTTCAGTCACATCCTCCTGAATCACTCGCGCTCATCAGGTGGACGGACTAGAGATCGATGAGACATTCCTTGCGTGAAGAGACCATTTAGGGATGGCATTTGACTATTTGCGATGTGTGAACCAGGGAATGACATTTGGTCTATGAGCTTGACCCTCTTGCCTTCGTGTGGAAAACACATTAATCCTAAGAGTGAGGAGATGATGGCTCCCATGCAATAAATATAGCCGCGTCCAAGGAGTAGATTATAATCCAAGGGTCCTTGAACTACCATAACGTTCATGTGAATGGTTTTCCTTCTCAAAGTAATGCACACATTTGGAAGGATCCCTAACGGTCGACCTATTCCTTTGTCGAAGCCTTTCAGATTTCTCATTTCAGGGAAAAGCGATGGCAAACCAAGCACTTTCCAAGCAGTTGAGGAAAGGATACTCACAGAAGCCCCTTCATCGATGATGGTACCAGCCATAACCAATTTTTAGGCTTGTATAATGATTTTGAATGGTACACTAGCTGGTAAAAGGGGTCTGCCTAATAGATTCCAGTCGAAGAAAACGACTAGGTTGCTTGGTGGTGGGACCGAATAGATGGCCGGATACGACTCTGATGAACTTCCTTCCTGTGATAAAGGAACGGGTGGAATACCCTCAAGTTCATCGAAATATGTGTTTATGAAAAGAATTTGAACGGTGTCGTTCTCTTTCTCTTCAATGATGGTATCATTTTAAGATGAACACTCTGAAGGCAAGACCGGGTCAACTGCCATCTCGACCTTTTGACTTTCATCTGGTATGGATTCAGAGGGTTAATTTTCAATGATAGACACTTTGGCCGACCACAATGACGGGCCAGCCGGATTTTCAACCAGTGGAGGACTTGACAAGAGATTTTTATATCTAGGAGGAAGCCATAGCGATGAAGCAAGACGGTCATCCAAAACTCTTTTAGCTTCATCAAGGAAGGGACAATGGTGGATGGCATGATTGCCTTCACACAATTTACAAGGAAATATGGGATTACTTTTTTGTCCAGGTGCTTGACTTTCACTGGTTGATGTTGTGCATTCAACATGATCTTCAGAGGTTGACGCCACCAGATTGTGCAAACGAGGAGACCAGTCCCTTAAGATCCGAGCGATGCAGGGACAATCTCAGTGATAGTGGTATCCATTGCAAATGACACAAGGAGATTTAGGTTTTGACGGTGCGGTGTGAGGATTTTCTCTAGATGATGCTTGGTTGCCCCCTTTCAATTTTGGTTCCTTTTTCTTCTTTTCCTTTTTCTCTTTCTGCTTCTTCTTCTTCTCAGTTACTTGATTTTTAGCTTTAACGACTTTATCAAGCGAAGAGGAAGGAGGAGAGGGAGAATCATACGAAGTAGAAGGTTGGGAGGCAACTCTAGTGTCATCTAGTTGCTGACTTGATTATTCAGGAATTACGGGATTCTAAACGATAGAGGTAGACAAGAGCCAGACAGGCAAACCAATTGTTAACCCTGGAAGTGACAAAGTGGCCATACGGGGTGCACCAACATCTCCCCAAAAGGAGAAGGGACTAGGATTTCCTCCAAGGGGAAATCCTTGGTTGGTAGACTCCATTTTCTCAACCTAAAGACCAACGGGGGAATTTGTGATGTTAGTCTGATTAAAATATATTTTAGATGCTCTGACACAACTTGTTTTTTCAATTTTAAAGAGTCAAGAAAAAACAAAAGATGACTCTAGTCACCTTCGATTTTTATTGAGCCTGAAGTGATAAGCGCTCAGAGGACCTTTTCCTTTAAGGAGTATGAAAAGGAGCAAAATGGACTTCTCTGGAGATCTAGGCAGAGAGGATTACCAAACCAATCGCAAAACTGTAGAATAATTTTTATGGTACGACAATCAATCTTCCTGAATGCTGTGTTCAGTGCATTGTGATCGATAGGGCGGTAGAAATGGCTTCCTAAGGATAAAGGATGCAGCCTATTGTGGTTTCCCAATATATACTCAACGGTATGTGGGAGCACAAGTCCGTATTGGCACTTGCCATCTCAGAGTGGAGGAATCACCCAACCAACACTGAAAACAACAGTTACCAGGTTCTACAACACTGGAATACGCCTCTAGCCTAGACCTCTAGATGTTGTGCGTTAGGTTCCAAAGCGTTGTTAGATTCATTAAATTTATTTTAAGTTGATCTTGCTTAAAAATTTGCCTTTCAGGTTCACCACGTGATGTGTATACAATTCCTAAAATGCAGTCTAAGATGATAAACAA
>APFE030442593.1:166096-183177 GCA_000404065.3 Pinus taeda | reverse complement strand
TACTATTTAATATAAAAAGATATGTAAACCATCTAAAGTAATATGTAATTTTACATCTAATATAATTTTTTTTATATGATACCATTTCAATCATCATAATAATAATAAATAAATTATGGGAAACATAATAACCAATTGATTCATTAAAAAATAAAAACTCAATTCCACGGTGAGAATGAAATTTTAATATTTACCATTTCCATGCATCAACATGGCGAGCCACCACATGAAATATAAATAGAGTCGCCCAGCATGACAGTGGTTTACATCTCCATATTGTCGGCACATGCTTATATCAGCATGCTATCAGCTATAATGTTTGAAAACGGAGTTGTTTTTAGTGCGATTTTGTGGATTTTTTCGTGTTGGAATCTGGTGGAAAAAATTGAGTTGAAATCTTGATTTGTGTTATTTAAACTGATTTTTTGACTGTATATATGGATTTATCACTTTAAAAACTTTTAGGGCACTTCGATTGTATAGGGATTACCCAATAAACTTGTGATTTCAATCAATTCCTAACAATTTTAAAAAAATTAGAGCAAAAAAACACCAAAAAAACTTCCAAAAAATCACAGTAAAAACAACTAGTTTAAAAACTCATCACCCACAACGTCATAATTCGAAACTCGTTTCTAACTGAAGAGTTAGGAATTAGAGTGAGAGGAATTCAAAGCAAGCTGTTGTACTAGAGTTTTGGAATCTCCTCACTGCTATGAGGAGAATTCTTGTTAAATAGTATTAATTGTTGATCACCATTTACCAAAAAAAAATGGGTTAACTATATTGGATTTTAATAGATTTTTAATGAACGACTTCTCTCCATCTGTAACCTTACCCTGACAGGCAAACGTTTCTTTGAGTTTTCATTTTTCCTGAGTGGATAAAGAAAGTTTATGATGCCATCACAGAGAGTGGTGGTGACTTTTTGATGCACACAATGGTCACTTGCCGCTGATTGGTAGGTATGGCCATTGATCCACTTTGACGGACTGATTTCTTTACTCTTTGTCAGTAATATAATATATATTTCTGAAATATTAGTCTGGGATTATTTGATTACCGTAATCACATCCTATAATGAATGTATTTTTTCAAAAGTGCTTATTTTATTTATATTATCATGATAAAATATAGTAAAATAATTATTTCAATGGCTACTTTGATCAGATTTTTAGGTGGGAGAACCTGAGTATGCAAGAGATGCTTTTATATAGTCATTATTTCAGACAAGTGGCACAACTTTAGAGACCACAGAGAAGACAAAAAGTGTAGAAAATTTACACATATCATATCATGGAAGCGGCATGGAAGCGGCTAAGGAGGAAGCATAGGAGGCGCTGCAAAGAGACCATAATTATGATGCATGTGGAAATCGATATGTTCCACTCGGGCCTCAGAGGCCACGTAGGTAGTCATTAGTTCAATGATGGCTCTTGTGGATGTTATCCAATTGCTCCAGAATTACACTTGATTGTATTGAATATCATTGACATAAGGCACCAACTCATTTTTTATATTCGTATCAATTCTCTGTGAGGATGTCCAGGTTGGCTTGGACTCTGTAGAGCTGCTCAACTATGGATTTCAAGGATGTTGGAGCAACCACGAGGCCTGGGGAGTGAACTCGAACAATGGCTACTTCCCCTTCGCGCTCCTTACTTACCTACTCTGCAGCGGACGAATTGTGGTTGTTGGCCTGGTGCGCAATAGGACCATGCTACTCCCACCGCAATGAGGCGACTTTTCTAATGAGGCATGACAACCTACACAGAACAAGAATTGACTGAGGAAACTAGAGAGAGCCCTCTGACCCTGAAAGAGCTACCCTCTAGAACCCGACCACCAAACACAAGGACCCTCCCAAAACAACACTACCTCTACCCAAGCACAATACCACACACCCGAAGGCTGACTTCTTGACCCGCCTCAAGATGAGAACACCACCAAAACAAGAAGGGATCAAAATGAGACAACAAAACGAGCCAACTCCCCAATGAGAGACACCCAAGGCAACATAACCCACTTGAGTCCAATGGAGATAGGAAAAACCCTAGAGGAGGAAAACATAGAAGGTCAGGGCCAAGAAAAACTCGAGCAACACCAAACTCAAAAAGCTAACAATTAAAACAATAACAGATTCCAAAGACACCAAGCAAAGAGCTCCCCGCACGCTAAGCGTCCAAGCCACCCTTGCACAGACACAAAATACCTCCAAACGAAATAATAAAGAGAGAAACCCTCAATCGGGAGCACCTGATAGTCCAATTACTCACACTCATAAGAGAATTTAACTTCTGCCAACCCCTAAAGACAGCCAAAACCAGAGTTAGACACCAAGACCATTCGCAAAGAGACAACAATACCTGAAACCCACCAAAGGAATGGTCGGCACGATTATCGAGCCGCCAATGGAAATTGGAGTGCACAAGAACACTTCTAAGCCCACAACCCATACAGAGATCTATTAGAAATTGTAATTACTTTCACATGTGGAGTTAGCTAAACATAAAGAGTCAGTTAACTAAGTGATTGAGTGATTGAGTGGTTGAGTCAAGTGAGTTAAGTGATAGACGACTTTTAGTGTGTGGTTGCATGTCAAGAAATTTTAAGCAAGTAGCTAGCTGGAAAAGGATAAATACCCTTCACCGAGTTCATTGTAATTATCATGTTTTGTATGATCAATAAAAGCCCAAAAGCTGGTGTTTTATGTGTGAATTATTTATGCTTTGTCTCCTTTTCCTTTCCTACAAATTGGTATTGGAGCTAAGTTACACAGAGCCAGGGAGAGAATACCAACACTAACACTATCCGTGAGAGAGAAGAGAGATAATTTTTCCTCTTATTTAAGCAATCACACTCCTTATAGTGGTATTCAAGGTGTTATGACGCTAGTGGGCTTAGCATAAAGCCTCGGTCTTTCTATACTGTGGACAACGTTCACATGCAGTGTATCAACAGACAAGGCCGCGTTAATAGAACAAACATGATTTTTTTTCGATAAAAGATTTGAAGTCGAGTTATGAGGCAGCCACATAAAGCTTCGGTCCTCCTATATCGTGGATAGCGTTCGCACTCAACGTATCAGCAGACAAGGCCGCGTTAATAGAGAACAAAGAGTAATTTTTTTTACGATAAAAGATTCGAAGTCGAGTTATGAGGCAACCATACCCGCCGTTGTCGTGAGCAGTCCATAGATAACCACTTCTCGTTGAGGGTTTCGAAATAGCCGTGAGCCTGGAATGTAAGAGGGTAAGGAAAAGCACGTGGGTATCTTTTGCCGTATATTAAAAGACATTTTTCAATATATAAGTGACATATTTGTTATATGGGATTAAAGTGGTGAAAATCTTTTCTACTAAAGTTTTCAAAAAGGATTTTTGAAAAGGGTTTTGGAAAACGATTTTTTGCAAGTTTTTTTTTTAATTAAAAAAAACATAAGTTTGGGGATAATAAGAAGAAATTTTTACGGGTTTTTATTGGCAAGAGAGTTTAGGGTTTTGAAAAGTTCGGTAGTTTGTAAAGTTATTTTGGGGATTTTGACAAAATTTGGTGAAGATTGTTATTTCGGTGTTTTGTCAAGTATGACAATTTTTTGGGTGAAGATTGTGCCTTATGCAGGTGCATATTGAAAATCATATTTTTTTTCGGGGGCGATATGGAAGATAGCCACATGTAATCATCAATGAAGCTATAAGAAAAGGAGTGACAATAGTCATGGGTTGCAAAGTGCAATTGAAGAAGACTAAGAAAAAAAATCGAAAAGAAAAGGCAGAGATTGTTGCCATGGTTAGAGAGGTTCAAGCCACAGTGGAGGAACTAAGAAGTCTAACAGAAGAAAAAGAAGAAATCGATGGTGATTGGGGTAGCTTGATTTGCTACCACCTCCATTGTTTACAGGTAAATATTTTGATCATTGGGTTATCAAGATGTTAACTTTTCTTTGAGCTAAAGAGTTGATTGAGTACGATTCTCATAACCCACATGATGAAATATGTGATTCTTTAGCATTGAATTTTATAAAACATGCATTGGATGAGAAGTGTTTGTGCAAGGTAGTAGAGGATACAACTTCCAAGGAAGCATGGAAGTTCCTGGAAGAAGAATTTGGCGCAAGGTGGAGTGACATGCAAGATCAGGTTATGTCATAAGCAAAGAAGTTAGTCACAGATTTGAGCATAGATGAGCAAGACTCTGAGAGGAAAACAGAGCTTGGAGAATCCAACTCAAAAGTGGATGATGGTTTTCAAGACCATAAAATTGAAACCCATTATGCAAGCATGCATATGGATGAAGAATATGCAACAAAGATTGCAAAGAGAGAAGTAGGAGCCTCTGTATGTGAAACGGAGCAAGAGAAAATAAATGCTCAAGGACTCCCAGTGATATGGATGATGCAGATGATGGTGAATCCCAATGTGATGAGACACATGTGGATGATGACTGCAAAGTTATATATGAATTGGTGAATCCAACCGCAGCTAATGAATTTGATGAAGTTGAAATTGTCAATGAAATTGACAATGAGCACATGAATGCTTAGATATCCCACAATAGTGTGGATGAACATCATGTCGATGATATGTGTGGTTTCTTTTTTGAAATAGAGATTGATTGTGGCAATATGGTAAGCACAATGTTTGATGAAACATTGAAGGTTGAAGTTGCCACTGTAACAATAAGATATGAAGCAGTTGGAACTATTCATGAAGCAGTTGGAACTATCCATAAAGCAATAAGTGATATAGTAGTAGTTGATGATCAAGAACATGATAAAGTGATTGAAGAGTTTTTGATGAGAATATTCACTAACAACATAGTAGAAGACAACCTCCATGCAGTTGAAAAGAAGGTAGATGTAGAGAAAAAAGCTCTCATTGAAGAGAGCCATATTAAAGATGTTTTTAAAATTATTTTTGAATATGCAGGTGTTCAAAATAGCATGGGCGAAATAGTTGAAAAAAAGGTTGTTAATAAATTTGATGAAAATTATAGGAAAAAAGCAGTAGTACCTGATGATGAAAGTGAAAATGATATCGATGTTTCTGAAGACAAAGATGAATGCATTGAAACCAATTTTAGCGATGGAGTCAAGAAGAGATAAGATTCCGCTATCAAGAAATATGGCAGAAAGAAAATCAAGAATATGAAGCGCATGAAGCAAAGCAAAGAAGACAATTTCAAGATGCAATGTTATTGCAGCAGTCCATAGTTGAACGAATATTTGATGATGAATTGTTAGAAGACATGATCCAATTGTTTTTCAGAATAAGTTCAAGACAAGTCAAAGAAAAATTTCAGCAACAACAAATGAATAAAGCCTACAACAAGAAAGCACAACAGAGAATGAAGCAATTTCGAGGATTTAAAATTTGGAAGAAGAGAAAGAGAAAATGCAAAATTGTGAAAGTATTGAGTCATTGTAAGCCTAGATGAGACATAGACCAGCAGGCATGTTTGAGTGATAATTGAGTCAATTTCTATTGTAAGCCTATCAGGCATAGTTGAGTCATGTTGAGTTATGTTGAGTCATATGGTCATAATTAAGGGGGAGTGTTAGAACTTGTAATTACTCCTACATATGGAGTTTAGATAAACATAGAGTGTCAGTTAACTAAGTGATTGAATGATTGAGTGGTTGAGTGTTTGAGTGTTGTGTTAAGTCGAGTTAAGTGATAGATGACTTTTAGTGTGTGGTTGCATGTAAAGATATTTTAGGCAAGTAGCTAGCTGGAAAAAGATAAATACCCTTCACCGAGTTCATTGTAATCATCATGTTTTATGTGATCAATAGAAGAGCAACAACTCGTGTTTTATGTGTGAATTATTTATGCTTTGTCTCCTCCCCTTTCCTACAAGACCCCACTTAGAATAACCCCAGGGTCCCAGGTAAAATCCTGGGAATCTAGACTAAAGCTTGTAAATGCGAAATGAGGGACCTCTCCACTACTCCACATAGCCCATGGCCCTGGCAAGTGCGCATTGGTCATTTACAAGCAAACTTTCTACCCCGCAAAACAATACTCATCACCCAAAATGTAACACCCGTGATTTTTCGACAGCAACACATAATATCCTTCTTAACCAATTCTAGAAAATTCGAAGGTGAGACATCTCATCTCATTATAACCCTGGAGTTTTGAAATTAACTATCACGTGCCTCACGATGAGATCTCGAGTCCCAATTGCCATCCATTTGGCCACACCCATCGGGGGATCCTTACATGTGTTACCACTTATATCATCCATTAGACTTTGGTCATTTAAAGGAATCTCGATAAATGACATGTTGTGTCACCAATGTTTAATGTCAATTTCTTTATTGTTTTAATTCATTTGAATTATTTTCATTATCTATTTGATATTCAAAATGTTTCGTAGATGGTTTGAAATAGATTTTTTGCTTGATGGTTTCAAATGAATTTTAATAATATAAAATAATATGTTAATTAAATAATATATAATATATATATAGTCAGAGAAAAAAAATTTGCTTTTATATATATTTAAAAGTCAAGTACAAGCATAGTGAGAATAATAGTCTAGTACATGCATCAGAGCAAATATATCAAAAAGTAGGAAAATGTTGCTAGATGATTTAAATATAGCATTTAGTTTAGACAATCCTTCATACACTAATCCAAAAAGTAAATACAAAGAAAAAATAAAAATTTGTAGTGTTTGTCTACCCATCATAATGTTACTCAAGATAAGAAAAACTAGTAAAACAATATTCATCTTTATGGAAAGCTACTCTCGCCTTCCTTGTAGAATTTCCCACTATAGATCACCAGATAATGCAATATACTAAAGCAAAATACTTGATCTACTTCTACAAACAAACTTGCATAAACTTAATTGATTTTGAGCAAGATAAAATAGAACACATATAATAGAGAATGAGAAATCAATCACACATGAACACAGAAGAATACTCTGGGGAAAGCCTTAGCTAAAATCCCCGCTATCTGTATCATCATACAAGTGGAAATATCTTTGGATTACACAAAGCTTTAGCTCAAAAGCAATCCAGCTCTAAGTACAATCCCTCTATGTTGCTCATAGACTGAATAGACACAAAATATGCCTTCATTCAATCCTCCAAGACTCCTATTTCCTTGCGCAGTTTCTCTTGGGTCCTCTGGCTGCCACCTGTGTGAATTAACCTCTCATGCAACTCACCAAACTCAGAAGGAACTGCACAATCTCCAAGGAATTAATTCCTTCTGCATGCAAGAGATATCCTCAATGGAATATTCCAGAAACTGATAGCACATTGTCCCATCATCTAATCTCAATTCGTCTCTGACTGAACTGACATGCATGAGTTATTTATGAGAGAATATGTAGTTATCTGAAGTACAGTAGTTACATGCATGCATGCATTAACTAACTGAACTCACAATCAATTCCACAAACTATTGGAACTAATCTAACTGGACTTAACTCAGTTAACTGAACTAACTAATTACAACTCAAAGTACAACTCATCCTGATCACTTTAATTAATGGATAACTTCCTCAATCAAAGGGAAAATTGTTGCATGTCTTCACATAGACTTCATGTTTGATTTTCTCCAACTAATTAACTCAAGATGAATTAATTAATTAATTTTCAAACAACTGCTGAGAAAAAAATCGAATTTTAATTCTCAATTTTAGTTCAGGGACTAACTAAAATTGGAATGTATCCCGAAATGCTATTTATAGCAATGTTATTTTTAGAACTTCTATATTTAGCATTTATTGTTGCTATTTTCAACACTCCCTCTCAACAAGAAAGGGATTATCAATCACCCCAATCATGTCTCTATGGAACTCAAATTTGCATTTTCACAATGCCTTAGTCAAAATATATGCATCCTGCTCCTAGATCGAAACATACAACAATAACATGATCCTGTTCACCACACAATCTCGAAGATGATGATACCAGATATCGATGTGCTTGGACCTGTCATGAAATACTATATTCTCAAAGAATTTGATACAACTCTGATTATCGCAATAGATCACAGTTGGATCCATCCTCTGACCAAACAATCCAGCTAGAATTTTCCACATCCAAATGGCCTCATATGGTGCCTAACTAACATCCATGTATTCAGCCTCTGCTGAGCTAAGTGCAATTGACCTCTATTTCATGTTGTACCAAGAAACTGCAGCTGAACCAAGGTTGAAAATTCCTCCTGAAGTGCTCTTCCAGTGTGATGGACTCCCTGCCCAATCTACATCTATGAAGCCCTGAATCTTCAATCGCTCTATCCGTCTATACCATAATCCATACTGAGATGTGCCTCTGAGGTATCTTGTCACATGCTTCATTACCTTTTAAAATAGCTTGGTAGACTGAACCATAACTTGACTCAGTTGGTTCACCGCAAAGCACAAATCTGGTCGTGTGTTCACTAAATACATCAATGAACCCACAAGTTGTCGATAAACAGAAGTAGCTACTACCTCACCTGAAGTAACATCCTCCTTCCTCCAGTTACCTGCTAGAGGAGTCTGCATGGGCTTGCACTTCTCCATGTGGAATCTCCTGAGTATCTCATTGGCATGCTTGCCTTGAGACATAAACACTTCCCCATCCTTCTGCCACACTTCCATGCCTAGAAAGTAATGCATACGACCCATGTATTTCATCTCAAACTCTCTTGCAAGGTCCTCCTTTCAAGACTTCATCAAATGATCATCACCTGTCAATATCAGATCATCAACATAAAAAACAATGATCAATGGCTTACCTTCTACCATGATGTGGTAAAGGTTAGCATCTGCTTCACTCTTTGTGAAGCCCAACCCGGTGAAATAGCTGTCGATCCTGGTGTACCAAGAACGAGGTGCTTGCTTTATTCTGTACAAAGCTCTCTTGAGTCAGCACACATGCCACTCACGATCGAAGGTCTCAAAACCTTCCGACTGCTCTATGTACACCTCTTCCTCAATCTTGTCATTGAGGAACTCAGTCTTCATTATCTAATTCTCACCCTATGAGTGATCTCAGTTGAAGATTTAATAAAAAAAGGCATTACAGACTCATGAGTTGGTGTGTGTTCTGTGTGATTGAAACAACAGATCAATCATATTGCCAATACACAGACATTTTGAATGGAAGGACAACAGAGGAATACAGTAAGCAATACTAGACACAAACAATTTTTAATAAGGAGTTCACCCTAGTCTCTAGGGCTACATCTCCAATCCAGCTTCAGTGGTGGCCTTGTTTTATTGTGTCTTGAAGCAGAGACTTACAAAAGTAGGGACTCAATATGAGTTCTCTTGAAGCAGATTTTGCTTGGCAGGGTGGTTCCTAGATTCCCCAAGCCACTTGGAGTACACAGACTTTTATTCTTCCTACCTGCTCTGCGACTCTCGGTCTACAGTGGAAAGAGCCAACTGTGATGCTCAATCCGGACAGATTCCTCTATTGGAAGGCTTGATCCTTCAAGCTCTTTGGTGCTCGATGCTACCCGTGGTCAGTTCGGCCCTCTGTCTCCTCTGCTTGGCTTTACTGCCCTATGTGCTTAGTCCTCCTCTTAGGGTTCACTGTTCACTGTCTCTCTTGGTCGCTTGGACTCTTCGATCTGAATCTCTCCTTTGATCTCCCGTTCACTGTCTCCCTTCATGGCTTTAGCCATTCGACCTCCGTGTCTGTTTGTTTCCTCTCATTCTTGCGTCGATTCTCCTGTCGCCTGTGTGCTTGGAATTCCCTGTTCGGCGTCAGCATAATGCTCAGGATGTAGCCATGTGTCTCCATCGGAACTGCGCCAGCCCACTTGTCGATTCGTTGCTTTCTCCACCGTGGCGGTCAACAGATTCCAAATCCTCTTAAATCATGGCTTAATCCCTTGTCAATTCCACTATGTCTATTGGGTGCAATCTCAGCCGTCTGATCTGGGCTCCTCCAAATCCAACATCATTCGCACGTCGAGCGCAGTTGACTTGCTCAGCCGATAACGCGCAATCGTGGTAGTTTTTCTCTCTCTTGCGCTGCCACGCGTCGATCGCTGATTGTGATCACTCCGCTTTCTCCAAAACCGTTTACCGTTCAAGGGCATCCCAATCAAACCACCGATTTCCATGCTGTGGGCCCCACCATCGTACGTTGGCGCTTTTTACCTTTTTCTACCCGCGTTCCCCTGGCTCCCAATGTGACCAAGCACTTAAGCTCTACCATTTCGGCACTAACGTGCATAAAAAACCAGCTCCTTTTCCAAATCTGAGGCTCCCAGGGGCTGTTTTGACCTCCTGCGTAGTCTCCATGGGCCTCGGTCAGTGCTTTTTGACCGAGGTCCTCATCGTTCCACACCGGCTGCCATGGCCATTGGTTCAGGGTGTTTTCAGTTGTGGTATGGATTCTTCAAGGATTTGTTCGACCTGTTTTAGTCACGGTTTTATGATAGTCGTTTATGGATCCAATTCGGATCACGGCCTCCCAACTAAAAAGATTTTGGACCACCAAAAGTTGGTTTTCTTCAAGCATCGACTAAGTGAGGAAACTGTTGTCTCACTTGTCCAATCTCAATCCACTTTGCACTACTAAGCTTCGAACCTTTAAGCCCAATCCTGAGGTATTCCACCTGTCCACTACACGTCGTCCTCACCTTCTTGTCCAACACTGTGTCTTCCTGTAACTCATTAAGGTATTCAGGTAGTAGGTCATCAACAGAAGGTAATTGACCCTGCTCTTCAGGGTCCTCAACCATTGAAGGTTCAAACAACCTCAAACAGTCTACATTTATGACTGAGTAGATGTGCATGTAAGTTGGTAGATCAAGGCGAAAAGCATTCTCACCAATCTTCTCAAGTATCCTGAAGAGTCAATACCTGATAGGTTTTAGCTTTTTACCTTCACCTCACATTCTGTCCTTACTAATATACAGCCAGACTCGATCTCCAACTTGGAAACTATGCTCCATCCGATGCTTATCATGCCTAACCTTGTACTTGGCCTGGCTCTTTTCCA
This sequence comes from Pinus taeda, assembly GCA_000404065.3. Taxonomy (NCBI): domain Eukaryota; kingdom Viridiplantae; phylum Streptophyta; class Pinopsida; order Pinales; family Pinaceae; genus Pinus; species Pinus taeda. Next base: position 172,208 of record APFE030442593.1, on the reverse strand, counting down.
GTTGTTCTTGTACTGCATGATGGATCTCCTGGATCTGTTCAATGAACCTAGTTGCCTTCTCCACATCACTGTGTCCATCAACTCTGGTATCTTTACCAAAGACAAAATCCAAGGGAGACCTTGGTATGAAACCTAAATAGGTCTCAAAAGGAGATCTCTATGTAGAAGAGTGTTTGGCTCTATTGTAAGCATGCTGCACATAGCACAAGTGCTCATCTCAAAGCTTAGGATGTTTGCTGCAATATCCTCTCAGCAGCTGGATCACCATCCTGTTAACTAACAATAATCCGTGAGAGAGAAGAGAGAAATAATTTTTCCTCTTATTTAAGCTATAACACTCCTTATACCACTTTAAGCTATAACACTCCTTATAGTGGTATTCAAGGTGTTATAACGCTAGTGGGCTTAGCATAAAGCCTCGGTCTTTCTATACTGTGGACAACGTTCACATGCAGTGTATCAACAGAGAAGGCCGCGTTAATAGAACAAAGATGATTTTTTTCTGATAAAAGATTTGAAGTCGAGTTATGAGGCAGCCACATAAAGCTTCGGTCCTCCTATATCGTGGATAGCGTTCGCACTTAACGTATCAGCAGAAAAGGCCGCGTTAATAGAGAACAAAGAGTAATTTTTTTTACGATAAAGATTCGAAGTCGAGTTATGAGGCAACCATACCCGCCGTTGTCGTGAGCAGTCCATAGATAACCACTTCTCGTTGAGGGTTTCGAAATAGCCGTGAGCCTGGAATGTAAGAGGGTAAGGAAAAGCACGTGGGTATCTTTTGCTGTATATTAAAAGACATTTTTCAATATATAAGTGACATATTTGTTATATGGGATTAAAGTGGTGAAAATCTTTTCTACTAAAGTTTTCAAAAAGGATTTTTGAAAAGGGTTTTGGAAAACGATTTTTTCCAAGTTTTTTTTTTTTTTTAATTAAAAAAACATAAGTTTTGGGATAATAAGAAGAAATTTTTACGGGTTTTTATTGGCAAGAGAGTTTAGGGTTTTGAAAAGTTCGGTAGTTTGTAAAGTTATTTTGGGGATTTTGACAAAATTTGGTGAAGATTTTTATTTCGGTGTTTTGTCAAGCATGACAATTTTTTGGGTGAAGATTGTGCCTTATGTAGGTGCATATTGAAAATCATATTTTTTTCGGGGGCGATATGGAAGATAGCCACATGTAATCAGCAATGAAGCTATAAGAAAAGGAGTGACAATAGTCATGGGTTGCAAAGTGCGACTGAAGAAGACTAAGAAAAAGAATCGAAAATAAAAGGCAGAGATTATTGCCATGGTTAGAGAGGTTCAAGCCACAGTGTAGGAACTAAGAAGTCTAACAGAAGAAAAAGAAGAAATCGATGGTGATTGGGGAAGCTTTGATTTGCTACCACCTTCGTTGTTTACAGGTAAATATTTTGATCATTGGGTTATCAAGATGTTAACTTTTCTTTGAGCTAAAGAGTTGATTGAGTACGATTCTGATAACCCACATGATGAAATATGTGATTCTTTAGCATTGAATTTTATAAAACATGCATTGGATGAGAAGTGTTTGTGCAAGGTAGTAGAGGCTACAACTTCCAAGGAAGCATGGAAGTTCCTGGAAGAAGAATTTGGCACAAGGTGGAGTGACATGCAAGATCAGGTTATGTCATAAGAAAAGAAGTTAGTCACAGATTTGAGCATAGATGAGCAAGACTCTGAGAGGAAAACAGAGCTTGGAGAATCCAACTCAAAAGTGGATGATGGTTTTCAAGACCATAAAATTGAAACCCATTATGCAAGCATGCATATGGATGAAGAATATGCAACAAAGATTGCAAAGAGAGAAGCAGGAGCCTCTGTATGTGAAACGGAGCAAGAGAAAATAAATGCTCAAGGACTCCACAGTGATATGGATGATGCAGATGATGGTGAATCCCACTGTGACGAGACACATGTGGATGATGGCCACAAAGCTATATATGAATTGGTGAATCCAACTACAGCTGATGAATTTGATGAAGTTGAAATTGTCAATGAAATTGACAATGAGCACATGAATGCTTAGATATCCCACAATAGTATGGATGAACATCATGTCGATGATATGTGTGGTTTCTTTTTTGAAATAGAGATTGATTGTGGCAATATGGTAAGCACAATGTTTGATGAAACATTGAAGGTTGAAGTTGTCACTGTAACAACAAGATATGAAGCAGTTGGAACTATTCATGAAGCAGTTGGAACTATCCATAAAGCAATAAGTGATATAGCAGTGGTTGAAGATCAAGAACATGATAAAGTGATTGAAGAGTTTTTGATGAGAATATTCACTAACAACATAGTGGAAGACAACCTCCATGTAGTTGAAAAGAAGGCAGATGTAGAGCAAGAAGCTCTCATTGAAGAGAGTCATATTAAAGATGTTTTTAACATTATTTTTGAATATGTAGGTGTTCAAAATAGCATGGGCGAAATAGTTGAAAAAAAGGTTGTTAATAAATTTGATGCAAATTACAGGAAAAAAGGAATAGTACCTGATGATGAAAGTGAAAATGATATCGATGTTTCTGAAGACAAAGATGAATGCATTGAAACCAATTTTAGCAATGGAGTCAAGAAGAGATAAGATTCTGCTATCAAGAAATATGGTAGAAAGAAAATCAAGAATATGAAGCGCATAAAACAAAGCAAAGAAGACAGTTTGAAGATGCAATGTTATGGCAACAACCCATAGTTGAACGAATATTTGAAGAGGAATTGTTAGAAGACATGATCCAATTGTTTTTCAGAATAAGTTCAAGACAAGTCAAAGAAAAATTGCAGCAGCAACAAGTGAATAAAGCCTACAACAAGAAAGCACAACAGAGAATGAAGCAATTTCGAGGATTTAAAATTTGGAAGAAGAGAAAGAGAAAATGCAAAATTGTGAAAGTCTCGAGTCATTGTAAGCCTAGATGAGACATAGACAAGCAGGCATGTTTGAGTGATAATTGCGTCAAATTCTATTGTAAGCCTATCAGGCATAGTTGAGTCATGTTGAGTTATGTTGAGTCATATGGTCATAATTAAGGGGGAGTGTTAGAACTTGTAATTACTCCCACATATGGAGTTTAGATACACATAGAGTGTCAGTTAACTAAGTGATTGAATGATTGAGTGGTTGAGTGTTTGAGTGTTGTGTTAAGTCGAGTTAAGTGATAGATCACTTTTAGTGTGTGGTTGCATGTGGTTGCATGTCAAGATATTTTAGGCAAGTAGCTAGCTGGAAAAGGATAAATACCTTTCACCGAGTTCATTGTAATCATCATGTTTTATGTGATCAATAGAAGAGCAACAACTCGTGTTTTATGTGTGAATTATTTATGCTTTGTCTCCTTCACCTTTCCTACAAGACCCCGTTTAGAGTAACCCCAGGGTCCCAGGTAAAATCCTGGGAGTCCAGACTAAAGCTTGCAAATGCAGAATGAGAGACCTCTCCACTACTCCACGTAGCCCATGGCCCTGGCAAGTGCACATGGTCATTGACAAGCAAACCTTCCACCCCGCAAAACAATACTCATCACCCAAAATGTAACACCCATGATTTTTCGACAACAACACATAATATCCTTCTTAACCAATTCTAGAAAATTCGAAGGTGAGACGTCTCATCTCATTATAACCCTGGAGTTGTGGAATTAACTGCCAAGTGCCTCACGATGAGATCCCGAGTCCCAATTGCCATCCGTTTGGCCACACCCATCGGGGGATCCTTACATGTGTTACCACTTATATCATCCATTAGACTCTGGTCATTTAAAGGAATCTCGATAAATGACATGTTTTGTCACCAATGTTTAATATCAATTTCTTTATTTTTTTAATTCATTTGAATTATTTTCATTATCTATTTATTCAAAATGTTTGTGTAGATGGTTTGAAATAGATTTTTTGCTCAATGGTTTCAAATGGATTTAATAATAAAAAATAATATGTTAAAAAATAATATTTTATTGATTAAAGTATGAAAATATAATAATATAATATGAACATAATATATATATATATTATTACATATAATAGATAGATAGAATATTCATAGAAAAAAAATTGCTTTTTATACATATTTAAAAGTCAAGTACAGGCATAGTGAGAATAATAGTCTAGTACATGCATCAGTGAGAATAATAGTCCAGTACATGCATCAGAGCAAATATATCAAAAAGTAGGAAAACGTTGCTAGATGATCTGAATATAGCATTTAGTTTAGGCAATCCTTCATACACTAATCCAAAAAGCAAATACAGAGAAAAAATAAAAAATTGTAGTGTTTGTCTACCCATCATAATGTTACTCAAGATAAGAAAAACTAGTAAAACAATATTCATCTTTATGGAAAGCTAATCTCGCCTTCCTTGTAGAATTTCCCACTATAGATCACCAGATAATGCAATATACTAAAACAAAATACTTGATCTACTTCTACAAACAAACTTGCGGAAACTTAATTGATTTTGAGCAAGATAAAATAGAACACGTATAATAGAGAATGAGAAATCAATCACACATGAACATAGAAGAATACTCTGGGGAAAGCCTTAGCTAAAATCCCCGCTATCTATATCATCATAAAGGTGGAAATATCTTTGGATTACACAAAGCTTTAGCTCAAAAGCTATCCATCTCTAAGTACAATCCCTCGATGTTGCTCATAGACTGAATAGACACAAAATATGCCTTCCTTCAATCCTCCAAGACTCCTATTTCCTTGCGCATTTTCTCCTGGGTCCTCTGGCTGCCACCTGTGTGAATTAACCTCTCATGCAACTCACCAAATTCAGAAGTAACTGCACAATCTCCAAGGAATGAATTCCTTCTGCATGCAAGAGATATCCTCAATGGAATATTCCAACAACTGATAGCACATTGTCCCATCATTTGATCTCAATTGGTCTCTGACTGAACTGACATTCATGAGTTATTTATGAGAGAATATGTAGTTATCTGAAGTACAGTATTTACATGCATGCATGCATTAACTAACTGAACTCACAATCAATTCCACAAACTATTGGAACTAATCTAACTGGACTTAACTCTGTTAACTGAGCTAACTAATTACAACTCAAAGTACAACTCATCCTGATCACTTTAATTAATGGATAACTTCCTCAATCAAAGGGAAAATTTTTGCATGTCTTCACATAGACTTCATGTTTGATTTTCTCCAACTAATTAACTCAAGATGAATTAATTAATTAATTTTCAAACAATTGCTGAGAAAAAATTCGAATTTTAATTCTCAATTTTAGTTCAGGGACTAACTAGAATTGGAATGTATCCCGAAATGCTATTTATAGCAATGTTATTTTTAGAACTTCTATATTTAGCATTTCTTGTTGCTATTTTCAACACTCCCTCTCAACAAGAAATGGATTATCAATCACCCCAATCCTGTCTCTATGGAACTCAAATTTGCATTTTCACAATGCCTTAGTCAAAATATATGCATCCTGCTCCTCGGTCAAAACATACAACAATAACATGATCTTGTTCACCACATAGTCTCGAAGATGATGATACCGGATATCTATGTGCTTGGAACTGTCATGAAATACTGGATTCTCAAAGAATTCGATACAACTCTAATTATCACAATAGATCATAGTTGGATCCATCCTTTGACCAATCAATCCAGCGAGAATTTTCCGCATCCAAATGGGCTCACATGCTACCTAACTAACAGCCATGTCTTCAGCCTTTGCTGAGCTAAGTGCAACTGACCTTTATTTCCTATTGTACCAAGAAACTGCAGCTGAACCAAGGTTGAAAATTCCTCATGAAGTGCTCTTCCGGTGTGATGGACTCCCTGCCCAATCTGCATCTGTGAAGCCCTGAATCTTCATTCGCTCTATCCGTCTATAACATAATCCATACTGAGATGTGCCTTTGAGGTATCTTATGACATGATTCATTGCCTTTTAAAATAGCTTGGTAGACTGAACCATAGCTTGACTCAGTTGGTTCACTGCAAAGCACAAATCTGGTCATGTGTTCACTAAATACATCAATGAACCCACAAGCTGCTGATAAACAGAAGTAGCTACTACCTCACCTGAAGTAGCATCCTCCTTCCTCCAGTTACC
>APFE030442593.1:130598-149597 GCA_000404065.3 Pinus taeda | reverse complement strand
TTTCTTTTCTCCTTTCTCTTGCTTACAGTGGGTTGGGATGGTCCCCAACTTCTGGATTTCCATTCTTTCCTCTAGCTTCTAGATGAGTAGCTTGTACAGATACCTCATCTATACTAGTGGGATTAAACATGAGGATGGTATGCCTCATATAGCTATGTAGACCCCCAATGTACTTCAAAATAGTTTCTAGTGAGTCTAATGAGACGCCCACCATCAATGCTCTCTTTCTGAATTCTTGAGTATACCCTTGCACACTTTTCCCTTTCAACTGCCGAAGAGTTTGCCAACTCATCATGGCTTGTTGCATGTAGGCCAATGGATATAATTGCTTTCTGGTGGCAGAGACAAAGTCACTCAAAATAGAGATGGTCTTACCATGCTTCTTCACATCAGCTTGGGTTTTGCCCTCCCACCAAACCAAGGTAGTGCCTCCCAGGTGTAGGCTTGCCAGCTGAATCTTACTCCTGTCTGAGTCTATGTTTTGTACCCTACAATACACATCAATTTGTCGAATCCAATTGTCCAACTTTTCAGCATTTAGTTCTCCATCATATATAGGCAAATCAAATTTGAAATCTAATTTAATCAAGGATGCCTTCTTGTTATGCACAGGGCTACTAGGAGGTGTAGGAAAGCTTTCTTCTTTTCCCTTTCCTTTAGACTGGTCATGAGAATGAGATTCATCTTCTTATTTATCTTGTTTAGAGCCTGATGAATCTTCATCCTTATGCTTTCTAAAGTGCCTATACATTTCTTCTACCATAAACTTCATAGCTAGGAAACTTTCTACGAACTGGGGGTCTGGCCCTGTAGAACCTTCTTCTAACATTGTCTTCCGAGAATAGACTCTCCCAATTTTAGGATTAGTTTCCACCAACTCTCCTTCTCCTAATTTGAGCTTTGATCTAGTGATCATTCATAGCTAAACCAACATAAGCTTGTCTAACCTTACAGCCTAGAGCTCTGATACCACTTGATCTAATTCTCACCCTATGAGTGACCTCAAATGAAGATTTAATAAACAAAGGTATTACAGACTCATGTGCTGGTGTGTGTTCTGTGTGATTGAAACAATGGATCGATCAGATTGCCAATACACAGACATTTTGAATGGAAAGACAGCAGAGGAATACAATAATCAATACTAGACACAAATAGTTTTTAATAAGGAGTTCACCCTAGTCTCCAGGGCTATGTCTCTGGTCCAGCTTCAGTGGTGGCCTTGTTTTATTATGTCTTTAAGCAGAGAATTACAAAAGCAGGGACTTAATATGAGTTCTCCTGAAGCAGATTTTCCTTGGCAGGGTGGTTCTTGGATTCCCCAAGCCACTTGGAGTACACAGACTCTTATTCTTCCTACCTCCTCTGTGACTCACGGTCTACAATGGAAAGAGCCAACTGTGATGCTCAATCTGGACAGATTCCTTTATGGGAAGGCTTGTTCCTTCAAGCTCTTTGATGCTCAATGCTACCTGTGGTCATCTCGGCCCTCTGTCTCCTCTCTTGGCTTTACTACCCTCTGTGCTCAGTCCTCCTCTCAGGGTTCACTATTTACTGTCTCTCTTGGTCGCTTGGACTCTTCGATCTGAATCTTTCCTCTGATATCCCATTCACTGTCTCTCTTCATGGCTTTATCCATTTGACCTCCGTGTCTACTCGTTTCCTCTCCTTCTTGCGTCGATTTTCCTATTGCATATGTGCTTGGAATTCTCTATTCAGCGTCAGCATAATGCTCAGGAAGTAGCCACGTGTCTCCATCGGAACTGCGCTAGCCCTCTTTTCGATTCGTTGCTTTCTCCACCGTGGCGGTCAACAGATTCCAAATCCTCTTAAATCACAGCATAATCCCTTGTCAATTCTTCTCTGTCTATCAGGCACAATCTCAATTGTCAGATCTGGGCTCCTCCAGATCCAACGTCATTCGCACGTCGAGCGCGGTTGACTTGCTCGACCGATAACACGTGATCGTGGAGGTTTTTCTCTCTCCTCCACTGCCACGCGTCGATTGTTGATTGTGATTGCTTCGCTTTCTCCAAAACTGCTTACCTTTCAAGAGCGTCCTGATCAAACTGTTGGTTTCTAGGCCATGGGCCCCACCATCGTACGTTGGTGCTTTTTACCTTTTTCCGGCCGAGCTCCCTTGGCTCCCAACATGACCAAGCGCTTAAGCTCTACCATTTCGGCCCTGTTTTCCTAGCGATGCATGTCCCCTAGCTCCTTTTCCTGATCCGGGGCTCTAAGGGGCTATTTTGACCTCCTGCGCAGTCTCCATGGGCCTCGGTTAACGCACTTTGACTGTGGTTCTTGTTGTTCCAGACTGGCTGCCATGGCCACTAGTTTAGGGTGTTTTCGACTATGGTTTGGATTCTTCAAGGATTTTTTCGACCTGTTTTAGTCACAGTTTTATGACAGTCATTTATGGATCCGATTCGGATCACTTCACATCCATATGACGGATCTTCCAACCCATTTGAGCTGATAGTGCCAACATCGATCTGATAGACAAGTACCTTACTACAGGAGCAACACTCTCATCATAGTCGATCCCCTTGACCTGTGAGAAACCATGGGAAACAAACCTTGCCTTATGTTTCTCAACACTCCCATTAGTTGCTTGCTTTACCTTGTAAAGCCATCAGGAACTCACCCCTAACTTGTCCTCTGGTTTTGGGACAACATCCCAAACACTGTTTCGAATGATGGAGTCGTACTCCTCCACCATAGCATCAACCCAGACTGGTTGTTGCATTACTTCCTCGAAGGAATATGGTTCGATCTATACACACTCCCCAACCAGGGCCATGTAAATAGTGTACCACTCGGGTGATCTCCTCTATCTGTGCTGAGAGGATGGTTGTCACACATTCTCTTTCGCATCCATCACCAATATGTCAGCTTCCCTTGAGTGTTTCCACTCATCTTTGGAAGACTCTACATGAGTGGATGTCTCCACTCCCGGATCCTCTGCATGTGGCTGCTCCGCATCAATCTGAGGCTCCTCCTCCTTAGGAACCAAAATTTCCTCCTATGCATGGAACTTGATCTCCCTCTCAAGGGACACTCACATGGCTTTCTGCTCATCAAACTTCAGATCTCTATGTATCACTGTCCTGAGACTGGTAGGTAAGAACACTCGATAGTTGTGGGGTGTATCAGTGTACCCCACAAGTATCCCCAACTCAACTGTTGGCTCTAGCTTCTTCCAGACATCTTTGGTTACATGGTAATAAACCAATGATCCAAAGATCCTGAAGTGACTCACATGTGGTCTCTTCCCGAAAAAGGCCTCCACTGGTGTCTTCATCCCTAGTATATGATGAGGGCTTCTATTCTACAAGTATACTGTTGTATTGCATGCCTCAGCCCACAAATGAAGTGCTAGGCTTTGGTCATGTAGCATCGCCCAAGCTGCTCCCACAATCAATCAGTTTTTCCTTTCATCCACCCCATTCTACTATGGGTTATGGGGTGTTGTCAACTCCCATTTAATTCCTTCTGTTGTGCATAAGTCATTAAACTGTTGGGAGACATACTCTCCACCATTGTCGTTTCGCAAGTCCATTATTTTCTTTCCATATTCTTTCTCAACCAAGGCTTTGAACTCACAAAACCTTGATAAGGTTTGATCCTTCTTCTACATGAAGTAGATCCAACATCTATGAGAAAAATCATCAATAAAAATAACATAGTACTTTTGTTTAGCGGTCGAGGCTGTAGAGAATGGTCCACACACATTTGTATGAACTCGCTCCAGGATTGCTCCAGCTCTACTGTCTCAATCCTAAAAGGAAGATTTTGCATACTTACCCAAGGTACAACCTTTGCATGTATCCACTTGCTCCAGTTTTCCCTTGGGAAGTCCAGTAGAAATCTGCTGCATGATCTTCAAGGCCCCATGGTGCAAGTGGCCCAATCTTCTATACCATAGCTCACCAATATCTTAGCTCTACACCAACTCTGCTTTGGAACTCAATGCAGCACAGTCGTCTACCTCCAGCTTGTAGAGATTCTTTACTCGAATCCTAATACTCTTGGTCTGCCCAGTGCCGATATGCCTCAGGAATGCCTTTCCTTTACTAAAGACTACATCATAGCTTTTGTCTTCCAACATAGCGACGGACACAAGATTCTTCTTCAGACTAGGCACATACTTTCAATCAGTCAGGGTGAGAGGAGCTCCATGCTCCCTCTGAAACACAATGTACCTTCACCTGAAACACGGTACTTTCCATCATCGCCCATCTCGATGCACATCTAAAGGTCCTTCTCCTCCAAGGTACTGAATAGACTCTTGTCGCCAGTCATGTGGAATGAAGCTCCACTGTCCAGGTACCAAACACAACCCACCATCAATGAAACCATGCATGCGATGAGGGTGAAATCCAATTCGAACTGTGAGGCTAGTGCCTCACCATTTGATCCTTTCGAGGATCCCTTCTTGGATTTATTCTGTGGACAATTTCTAGCATAATGGCTGATTCGAATTGGATCCATGAAGATAATCAATATGCCATGACTGTATTCAAATCAGGACAAAAACTTCGAATTCAAGAGCACAGTGTGATCAGGAAGACCTCTAAACAGTGGTAGTTGGCAACCAGCGAGGAACGACGAGGACCTTAGTCAAAGCGCACTGACTGAGGCCCATGGAGACCTGCAGCAGGCGAAATCAACACCTGGGAAGCCCAGATCGAGAAAAGGAGGCCATTTCTGATGTGATAATCACACATCGCTGGGCAAAACCCCTCGAGAGGGAAAGGCCGTGAGTACTCGGTCACATGGAAGCCAGGAAAACCATGGGGAAAAGAGCTAAAGGCTAAAGGCGGGACCCGCGCTCCAAAACCGATAGTATATTAGGGGCACACTTGGGCGGTAAGCGGATTTGGAGAAAACCAAACGATTCCATTCAGTGCCTGACACGTGGCAAGAGGAGGAGAGAGAAAATCACTGCTCATCGTGTGCTAATGGTTGAGCAAGTCAACTGTGCAAAATGAGCGAATGACGTCGGATCTGGGGGCTCCAGATCTAATGGTTGAGATTGCACCCGATGGAGAAACCAGATCTGACAGGGGATTAAGCTGCGATCTATAAGGATTTGAGGTCTGATTTGACTGTTGAGGTGGCAGATGAGTCATTTCCCTACGTAACCAAAGAATTGAACTTACGAGGAAGAGTTGGTGCAGTTCGCGAGAGGACAAGTGGCCACTCCCTGTGAGCCGATGACCATGATGCAAAGACAGGGAATTCCGAGTGAACAACAGCAGGCGATCTGAAAAAGGTGGAAGGGAAATCGAATAGTCATGAGATTGATTGCCTTTAAAGCCATGAACAGAGATAGAGAACAGAGGACACCAAGAGGAAGAACCAGGGAGAGGAAGACGAAGATAGAGAAAGGAAGAGATAGTGAAGCAAAGAGCAAAAAGACAGATAGCCGAGCTGGCCTGCAGCATAAGGAAGCATCAAGCAATCCCTAAGAGGATCTGTCGGGACTGAGCACCGCATTGGGCTCCTCCCATTAAAGACTAGAGAGGTCAAGAGCTGGTAAGGGAAAGAGTCTGTGCACTCTAGTGGCTTAGGCAATCCAAGAACCACCCTTCCAAGCAATTCTGTTCCAGGAGACTTAGATTGAGCTCCTCATTGTAATTCTTTGCTTAAAAGATACAATAAAAGAAGGCCACCACTGAAGGCTAGACCAGAGACGCAGCCCTTAAGGATAGGGTGAACTCCTTATTAATTGTTGTGTTCTTGTATTTTCTTATTGTGTTTCTCTTGTTGTTTTCCATATTTCCAGTGTCTGTGTATTTTGCAATCTGATTGATTCATTGCCTAGGATAACATAGAAACACACCAGCACATGACTCTGTAATATCTTCATTCATTAATTAATTCTTTAACTGAGGTCACTCAAGGGTGATTTTCAGATCAAGTGGCACCAAAGCTCTAGGCTGTAAGGTTAGACAAGCTTGTGTTGGTTTGGATGTGAATGCTCACTAGATCAAAGCTCAAATTAGGAGGAGAGTTGGTTGTAACTAATCCTAAAATTGGGAGAGTCTATCCTTGGAAGACAATGTCCAAGGAAGGTTCAATGGGGCCAGACCCTCAATTCATAGAAAGTTTCCTAGCCATAAAGTCCATGGTAGAAGAAATGTATAGGGACTTTAGAAAACGCAAGGATGAAGATTCATCAGGCTCTAAATAAGACAAAGGAGAAGATGAGTCTTACTTCCATGACCACTCCAAAGGAAAAGGGAAAGAGGAAAGCTTTCTCACACCTCCTAATAGCCCTAAGCACAAAAAGAAAGTATCTTTGATCAAACTAGATGTTAATTTTGATTTTCCTATATATGATGGAGAGCTAAATGTAGAAAAGTTGGACAGTTGGATTAGACAAATTGATGTTTATTGTAGAGTACAAAACATCGATTCAGACAAGTGCAAGATTCAGTTGGCAAGCTTATGCCTAGGAGGAACTGCCTTGGTTTGGTGGGAAGGCAGAATCCAAGTTGACATGAAAAGACATGGTAAGACTATCTCTGTCTAGAGTGAATTTGTTTCTGCAATCAAAAAATAGTTCTATCCACTGGCCTACATGTAACAAGCCATGATGATTTGGAAAAATCTTCGGCAATTGAAAGGGCAAAGTGTGCAAGGGTACACTCAAGAATTTAGAAAGAGAGCATTGACTCTAGGAATCTCATTAGACTCACCTGAAACTCTTTTGAAATACATTGGTGGTCTACACAGGTACATGAGGCATACATCCTCATGTTTAATCCCACTAGTATAGATGAGGTATCTGTACAAGCTACTCATCTAGAATCTATAGGAAATAATGGAAATCCAGAGGTTGGGGGACCATCCCAACCCACTACAGGCAAGAGCAAGGAGAAAAGAAAGAAGAAGTGGAAAGCAAGGAAGGCTAACACTGCACAGAAAATAAAAGCTTCATGCACTCACTGTAAAAAGGATGGGCATGATGATGAGCATTGTTGGATTTTGCATCCAGAGCTGAGACCTAAGAAGTTCGAGGGAAAGAAGAAGAAGATTGCTGCAACTATTCAGAAAGATTTGGGGTCAGATTCGGGAGATGAAACAACCATTGCAGCCATAGGTATAAAAGGTAAGAATTCTAAAGCATCTACTAGTAATTCTACACAATCTATTACTGATGAAGAAAATGAGAGAAAAAGACATGATCTTTTCCATATTCTATTTATTTCCAAACTTCAAAAGATTGATACTTTGTTTGATAGTGGCTCACAAGTAAATTTGATTTCTGAAGCAATTGTAAAGAAATTGGGATTAGCAACTACACCTCACAAGAAACCATACCCATTAGGATGGTTTAATGATAAAGCACAACTACAAGTGACTAGACAGTGCAAACTCAAGTTTTCTTTTGGGTCAACATTTGTAGATGAGGTTGAGTTAGACATAATTCCTTTGGATATATGTGGAATTTTTTTAGGACGTCCTTACTTGTATGATAGAAAATCTGTTTTCTATAGAGCTGAGAACAAGTATCTACTTGTCAAAGATGGAATTGAATACTTTGTAAGAGCTCATAAGCTCAAGAATAATTATACTCTCATAAACTCAGGGCAGATGAAAACAATGATAAATTCATGCAAACAATTATTACTGATGGTTGTAAAGGAAAAGAAACCTGATAAAACCAATGTATTTGAGGGCTGTAATGCTAAACAACAAGCTGATTTAGAAAAGGTTGTTTCAGGGTATGATATCCTGTTTCAAGAACCTAAAGGTTTGCCACCCAAAAAGGAAATAGTACATGATATTATTTTGTATCAAGATGCTCCATTGCCTAACATTGGAATGTACAGGTTGTCTGCTTTAGAGAATGCTGAAATCAAGAAGCAGGTGCAGGAGTTGCTCGAGAAAGGGTTCAACAGGCCTAGCACATCACCATGTGGGTCACCAATCATTTTGGTGAGAAAGAAGGATGGCTCGTGGAGAATGTGCATTTATTATCGAACACTCAATAAGATAACAATAAAAGGTCGTTATCCTTTCCTCACATAGATGATCTTTTAGATCAATTGAAAGAAGCTGTTTATTTCACCAAGCTAGACTTGCACAGTGAATACCATCAGGTCAGAGTTGTAGAACAAGATGCATGGAAGAATGCTTTCAAAACAAATAAGGGATTGTATGAGTGGTTGGTTATGCCTTTTGGCTTAACCAATGATCCTGCTACTTTCATGAGATCAATGAATGATGTACTCAAACCTTTTATTGATGATTTTGTTATTGTGTATCTGGATGACATTCTGATTTTTAGTAAAATGTGGGAAGAACACTTAAAGCATGTTAAAAAGACACTAGATGTTTTGAAAAGAGAAAAACATCATGTTAAACTCTCAAAATGTGAATTTTGCAAAACATCTCTAAATTATTTGGGTCATATAGTAGGGGTTGCTGAACTGAAAATAGATCCCTCTAAGGTGGCAGTCATTGTAAACTAGCCTAAACCCAAGTCTACTGCAGAAGTGAGAAGCTTCTTTGGGGCAACACAATATTGGAGGAAGTTCATTTCTAAGTTTTCCTCAATTACAGCTCCCTTACATGCTTTAATAGGATTGAACAAGGTGTTTCAGTGGGGAGGCAAACATCAAAAAGCCTTCGACACCTTGAAAGAAAAGATTAGTACATCACCTGTACTAGCACTGCTTGATCTTCAAAGACCATTTGAGATCCAAATGGATGCCAGTGACTATGCCATGGGAGCAGTGTTGACACAACATGGTAAACCCATATGTTATCATTATGAGACTTTTAATCATGCAGTAGTTAAGTATCCTACATATGATAAAGAATTGTATGCGTTAGTTCAGAGTGTGAAAAAGTGAAAACACTACTTAATGGGAAAAGAGACAGTAATATATACTGATCATCAACCACTTCAATATCTACACTCCCAAACTAAGTTGCAACAATCAAGACATTACAGATGGATGGGTTTTCTACAACAGTTTCATTTAGTCATTAGATATAAAAAGGGCATACACAAAAAAGTTGCAGACATGTTAGCTAGACCCATTATAAATGCATCTACTATACTTAAGCATAATTTTGTGCTACATGAAAGCTACATTGAAGAATATGCTCAAGATATAGACTTTAAAGATGTATATGCAACTTTGAGTCAAGGAAAATGAGTAGAAGAATTGGATTATCATGTGAAGGACTGACTCTTATACCATTGTGGGAAACTTTGCATTCCACAAACTGATAGAGTAAAGATAATTAGAGAAGCACACACTTTTCTGATATCAGGTCACTTTGGGATAAGTAAAACAGTTGCACAGCTGCAAAGATTTTGTTATTGGCCAAAAATGAATGAGACAGTTTCTAGATTTGTAAGAGGGTGTACTATGTGTGCTAAAAGCAAGCCCAACAATAGAAAACTAGGCTTGTACACTTCACTACCAATTTCTTCTCACCCTTGGGAAAGTGTTTCCATGGATTTTGTTGGAGGACTGCCTAAATCTAGGAAATATCGTGATTATTTATATGTTGTTGTGGACAGGTTAAGAAAAATGTGTATTTTGATACCTTGTAATAAACAGATTACAATTGAACAAACTACAAAATTGTTTTTTGAACATGTATGGGTTCATTTTGGATTACCCACTTCCATTATATCTAATCGAGACACCCGATTTGTGGGGAAGTTTTGGTCAAGTTTGTGGGAACTGATGGACACCCAACTGAAGAAAAGCACAACTTTTCATCCACAAACTGATGGCTAGACAGAGGTAGTTAATAGGACAGTGATCCAGTTACTCAGAGGATATTGCAGCAAACATCCTAAGCTTTAGGATGAACATTTGCGTTATGTGCAACATGCTTACAACAGAGCAAAACACTATTCTACACAGAGATCTCCTTTTGAGACCTGTTTTGGTTTCACACCAACGTCTCCTTTGGATTTTGTCTTTGGTAAAGATACCACAGTTGAGGGACACAATGATGTGGACAGGGAAACTAGGTTCATTGAACAAATCCAAGAGATCCAACAGGCAGTAGAGGAACAGCTGGAAAAGAGCCAAGCCAAATACAAGGCAAGGCATGACAAGCATTGGATGGAGCATAGTTTCCAAGTTGGTGACCAAGTCTGGCTATATATTAGCAAAGACAGGATGCAAGGTGAAGGTAAAAAGCTAAAGCCTATCAGGTATGGACCTTTCAAAATACTTGAGAAGATTGGTGAGAATGCTTTTCACCTTGATTTACCAGCGTACATGCACATCTACTCAGTCATAAATGCAGATTGCTTGAGATTGTTTGAACCTTTACTAATTGAGGATCCCGAAGAGAAGAGTCAATTGCCTTCTATTGATGACCTGCTACCTAAATATCTTAATGAACTGTAGGAAGACACAATTTTGGACAGGAAGGTGAGGAAGACGCACCAGGGAGATTTTGAGTACCTCAGAATTGGGCTCAAAGGTTCAAAGTTGAGAAGTGCAAAGTGGATGGAGATTGGACAAGTGAGACAATTATACCCTCACTTAGTCAATGCTTGAAAACCAACTTTTGGTGGTCCAAAATCTTTTTTAGTTCTAAGGCCGTGATCAGAATTGGATCCATGAAGATAATCAAGATTCCATGACTGTATTCAAATCAGGATAAAAACTTCAAATTCAAGAGCACAAAGTGATCAGGAAGACCTCTGAATAGTGGCAGTTGGCAACCAGCGAGGAATGACGAGGACCTCGGTCAAAGCGCACTGACCGAGGCCCATGGAGACCGTGCAGGAGGCGAAACTGGCACCTGGGAAGCTCGGATCGAGAAAAGAGGCCATTTCTGATGCGTGATCGAGAAGGAAAGGCCTCGAGTGCTTGGTCGCATGGAAGCTGGGAAAACCATGGGGAAAAGCGCTAAAGGCTAAAGGCGGGACCCGCGCTCGAAAAATCGCAGTATATCGGGGCACCCTTGGGTGGTAAGAAGATTTGGAGAAAACCAAGTGATTCCATTCAGTGCCTGACACATGGCAGGTGAAGGAGAGAGAAAACCGCCGCTCATCACATGCTAATGGTCGAGCAGGGCAACCGCGCAAAATGAGCGAATGACATCGGATCTAGGGACTCCAGATCTAACGGCTGAGATTGTGTTCGATGGAGAAACTAGATTTGACAGGGGATTAAGCCACGATCTATAAGGATTTGAGGTCTGATTTGACTGCTAAGGTGGTGGATGAGTCATTTCCCGACGTAACCGAAGAACCGAACCGACGAGGAAGAGCTGACGCAGTTCACGAGAGGACAAGTGGCCACTCCCTATGAGCCGATGACCATGACATAGAGACAGGGAATTCCAAGTGAACAGCAGCAAGCGATCTGATGGAGGTGGAAGGGGAATCAAACAGTCATGAAATCGATTGGCTTTAAAACCATGAATAGAGAAAGAGAATAGAGGACACCAAGAGGAAGAACCAGAGAGAGGAAGATGAAGACAAGGAAAGGAAGAGACAGTGAAGCAAAGAGCAGAAAGACAGAGAGCCGAGCTGACCTGTAGCGTAAGGCAGCATCGAGCAATCCCTAAGAGGATCTGTGGAGACTGAGCACCACATTGGGCTCCTCCCATTAAAGACCAGAGAGGTCAAGAGATGGTAAGGGAAAGAGTCTGTGCATTCTAGTGGCTTGGGGAATCCAAGAACCACCTTGCCAAGCAATTCTATTTCGGGGGAGACTCAGATTGAGCTCCTCATTGTAATTCTCTGCTTAAAAGACACAATAAAAGAAGGCCACCACTGAAAGCTAGACCGGAGACGTAGCCCTGAAGGATGGGGTGAACTCCTTATTAATTGTTGTGTTCTTGTATTTTCTTACTATGTTTCTCTTACTGTTTTCCTTATTTCCAGTGTCTGTGTATTTTGCAATCGGATCAATCTGTTGCCTAAGATAACATAGACACACACCAACACATGATTCTGTAATACCTTCATTCATTAATTAATTCTTTAACTGAGTTCACTCAAGGGTGATTTTTAGATCAACGGCCCACCTCATGATAATGAAAGCATCTCACTCTCGATATGTCGATCTTCTTCCCACCATGGCAAGAACTCGATTTGGAATGGGAAGCCTTCCCCTTCCCTTTCCTCGACTTACTCCTTAAGGCTAGATTTTCTTCATCATCTTGCTTTAATGAAGATCCATCTCTGGTGCTTCTCCTTATCTCCTCCTGCATCAGATCTGACCAAAGCCATTCCCAATCTGATCGTTTCTCTCTTCCATTTACCGAGTCTTGGTAGCTATGCCAGCTCTTAGGAAGACTAAGGAGAGCAAGACTCACCATGTCATCATCGGTTTTCATGATCCCTACACTTCCAAGCTCATCCTTGCAGGTGGTGAGCTTGTTCAGATATGTAGAGATTGTGTCGCCCTTTTCACACTTGATTTTCCGAAGATTGTCTTTCAGTGCTAGCTTCCTCTGATCGTTGTTGTTCTGATATAGATCCTTCAATGTTTTCCACATTGAAAACGGTGTCTCCTTCCCATGGAGGCTCAAGTCAATGTGGTCTCGAACTCCCTCCAGAAGGATCCTACTCGCTCTAGCCACACATTTATTCCATTCCACTAATTCTTGGGCATTAGCAGCTGCTGGCTTAGGGACTTCTTGATCAATGAAGTACTTCAAACCATTGTCCTCTAATACCACTTCCATGTGATCCTTCCAGGCTATATAATTTGAGTTGCCATTAAGGGCATACTCGAATTTCAAACTGTTGAACGCCATTGGTGAAATTTGCGATGTGATAAGAATTCAATTTCTATAATCAGAAACTTCGAACTTCTCCCTTCTTTGTATATTGTTCTTCACTTTGATCACCTTTTGCTTTGATACCATGTAGAATTTCCCACTGTAGATCACTAGATAATGAAATATACTAAAGAAAAATACTTGATATACTTTTACAAACAAACTTGAAAAAGCTTAATAAATTTTGAGCAAGATCAAATAGAACACATATAACAGAGAATGAGAAATCAATTACACATGAACACAAAAGAATACTCTGGGGAAAGCCTCAGCTAAAAACCCTACTATCTATATTATCATACAAGTGGAAATATCTCTGGATTACACAAAGCTTTAATTCACAAGTTATCCAGCTCTTAGTACAACCCCTCAATGTTGCTCATAGACTGAATAGACACAACATATGCCTTCCTTCAGTCCTCCAAGCCTCCTATTTACTTCCGCAGTTTCTCTTGGGTCCTTTGGCTGCCACCCATGTGAATTGACCTCTCACACAACTCACCAAACTCAGAAGTAACTGCACAATCTCCAAGGAGTGAATTCCTTCTACATGCAAGAGATATCCTCAATCAAATATTCCTGCAACTAATAGTACATTGTCCCATCATCTGATCTCAACTGGGTCTCTGATTGAACTAACATGCATGAGTTATTTATGAGAGAATATTCAGTTATCTGAAGTACATTAGTTACATGCATGCATGCATTAACTAACTGAACTCACAATCAGTTCCACAAACTGTTGGAACTAATCTATTTGGAATTAACTTAGTTAACTAAGATAACCAATTAAAACTCAAAGTACAACTCATCCTGATCACTTTAATTAAGGGATAACTTCCTCAATCAAAGGGAAAACTATTGCATGTCTTCACATAGACTTCATGTTTGATTTTCTCCAACTAATTAACTCAAGATGAATTAATTAATTATTTTTCAAATAGCTGCTAAGAACAATTTCGAATTTTAATTCTCAATTTTAGTTCAGGGACTAACTAAAATTGGAATGTATCCCGAAATTCTATTTATAGCAATGCTATTTTTATCACTTCTATATTTCACATTTTTTGTTGCTATTTTCAACATTCCTCTCTAATGTGTTGATCTACTATTAGTTTGTAATGCATGATATCATATTGCCCCTGTAGACCTGCTTCGGAAGACTTGTCCACTTCCAGTTGGAAGTAATGCTTCCATGTCATGTATAGTTGTCATTGTGAGTCCCTAGGTGTCATACTAAAAATAGTAGGTTTCCTATGTATGAGTTGTAGTCATGATCTAGATGTGTCAAAGTCAGTGTGTTATGTCCTATATATGTGTAACTATCGTGATGAATAAATGAAAGTGTGATTTGTGTTGGGTTGTGGAATCTATCTCTTCTCACCTTTTTAGATTTATATTTTTAACTTTTCCTTGTCCTCCTCTCCGTGTACATGTGTCATGGAGTAGGAAGTAAGAGAGGTCAGCAGAAAACATAAAATGCCTAAACAATTCTTTGACAATAATGTGGGAAGCTACTTACCAGAATATTTGAGGACTAAGCCAATCATAGATTCATTTTTTCTCATTTGATAATCTAATCAAATTGCAATGAAATTTTTAAGTATGATTATAACTTTATTATGGGATCAAAGATAAAATTCTAAAAAAGCAAGCAAAAAATATTGCTCAATTTTATTTTTATTTTTTTCAAATTATTTGTATTAATAAATAAAGTCTATTTTCTACATAAACATCAATCATAACATTACCTTATTCATGCATTAATTTTTTATTTTCTCTATTTATATATATATATATTTATATATTATATATATATAATATATATAAATATAAATATAAATAAAGGTCAATATGTTTATCGATATTATAATAATTAATACCATTTATGACCCTTCAAATTAATGGAAAACTATCAAATTATTATATATTATAAAATTATATTTTAAGAAATATTTAGCTTATCAAATTTATATTATTTCTTAAATTTTAAATATTAAAAATTAATTTTTTATATAAAAAAATTAATATATTATTTTTATAAAAAAAAAATGTTTTAAGTTACTTTATTTTTATATTGTTAAAGTTTAATATAATTTATATTTAAATTTAAAAGGGTATTTAATATTTTTAATAAAAATTTTTGTTTTTAATTAATAAATGAATATTAATGATTATTATATATAAAAGAAATCAATTGAGTGAAGTTTTTACTAAGCCAATCCACAATTATATTCATTGTTGTTTTCAAATATGAAGTCATTACATTACCAATCATGAACCTGGATCAAAGTTCAAAGTTTCAAGTTGGTGACCTATCATTGTTTGCTCTATGCCCTATGGGAGATATGTATGAAATTGTTGTTTATACCATTGCGAATAATTTATACTCAACATTTTTTATCTCTCTATTTCCATTTACATATTTGTTTCTCTCTCTCATAGACTTCTTCCCTCGTCGTCTTTACCTCTCTCTCTCTCGTTTTCTCATGGGCATACTCTCTCATTTACCCATGAGAACTTCACCAAATCTCATTGAAACAATTCCATGGCCCTTTTTTTTTTATTATCGATGGAAGCATTCACCTTAGAATAGTGAATAGTTTACGTATGTTAAATATATTATATCGTAGTGAGTCAGTGACATTATAAAAATATTTGTAATAAATCTTAATACAAATAAAATAAAATTTTCCTTAAGTGAAATGAAGGCTTTATATACATGTTCACATATAATAATGTATCAAAAATCAAACTTAAATTAGTTCTAATGCTATAAAAAAATAGAGTCAAACTGATTTCTTAGTTTTTTTGCCTTAGCATGGAACTTCACTTTAGATGATATGATTTCATCTTTAAGATCACCAAGCTCAACATTTTAATGCACCTTATCCATCATGTTATTCTGCATCTTATAGTCCATCACTGAATCCCATAGTACATTGGGGGATTAGGGGATTCAACTTCAGAATCACATTCTAGAAACATGTACAACTCATGAGATTCATCTCTCTTTGTAACTACCAATTGGTTTTTCCTTAGCATAGATATTTCTCATTCAAGTCAAGCTATAAATGAAATAAACTCCATAGAGTCACCATTTCAGACATTAGAAGGAAAAATATTCAATCATGTTACAATAATGATCGGCCCTACGGATGAAACCTTAAGTCTCAACAACAACTTTCTACGTTGATATAAGTCTCAATCTCTTTAGTGATCACCAATATAGTTTTGATATTAATAAGTATGGATTTCTTTGGTGATTATGAAAATAGTGTGCTTTTCCTCACAATCAAAATAGTACCGATGAATCTTAATATACTAATTGTTTAGTGCTTTTTCCACCCTTCACACTTTTGGCACTTCTGTCACCTTTGATGTGTCCAACTTGATCACCCAAAGATCATTGAGTGGACACTTGTGGTAAGCTAACTTGTATTTCCATGTGCCATTTGCCATCATGTAAACAAAATGGAGTCATGTTAGCATTACCATAAAATGTAAACAAAATGGATCCATATTTAGAAACTACTGCAAAAAAATATTGAGATCAATTATTTAGAAACAAGAAAACAAGGTTTCTAGTTAGACGATTTTAGCTATTTTTTGGTTTCGTATTTTTAAGAAAGCTCAAATTTTCAAGTGACTTTAGTAGAACTTGAATAATTGAATTCCACAAAGGACATATAAGGTGGAAAATTGTCAATCAAGTTGTTATGCACATAAAAAATCAAATATTAATCACTTATGATTCAAAACTATTTCTATTATACTTTTATCCCAACAAAAATAAGGTTGATTTTGATGCGATTAGCCAAAGGTAGGTATTATCACAGTCATAATCATTGCATACATATTTGAGATAGATGCTTAACAACACCAAAGAAAAGCATCTCAAACAATAAATGGTTGGTTAATTGTCAAATTGTTATGGAAAGGAAAAGTCAGACATTAATCACTTATGAAACAAAACCATTTCTAGTCAACTTTAGTGCCAAAAGAAATAAGTTGGCTTTAATGTGATTGGCTAAAGGTAGCTATTATAGAAATTGGAACCAATGCATACATATTTGAGACATACACATAACAATGGCAAAACAAAGCATCTTGATCTTGGCATAAACAAAATATATTATTTATACATAAACTATTTATTTCTCTTCAATATTCAAAGAAACAGGGACTAGTTGTTTTGTCCGTTCTTCCATTTTTTTCCATGTTTTCTAATGGAGCAACTTATAGTTAGTCAAAATAGTTACATATAAATTTTGTTTGTGTGTTTTAATGTTGGTGAAATAGATTTATGCAGTAAAGTGTTATATTATCATCTAATTTAATTGTAAATTAATTGAAATTGTTTAATTGTAAAAGTAAAATTAAAAAATATTAAAAAAATATTAAAGTAATTGAAATCTTGTGTATTAGAATAGTACGATGATTTTTTGAAAAACAACTTCAAAGATAAATTTGAAATTATATCTCAAAAATGGAATTATATTTTTAATTGATTTATAATTGAAAATACAAATTTAACTAATTAATAAATTAATTGGAAAAATTTTGTATTATAATGCAAAATGCTAAGTCATTTTTAATTAACTAATAATTAAAAAAGAGTTTGTTTAATAAAAAAATAGAGTTCACAAATTCTCTTAAAAGACCTTAAACTTATTATGTAAAGAAACATGGTAATATTTGGCACAAGATGTATAAGAGATGCTCAAATTTAAAAAAAATATGGAAAACCCTTAAACATTAATACTAGATAAAGGCATGTTAGTTTTTGGCTTCCTTTTAACTCTTATAGTCTTGGAAGTCCTTGTCCATAAACAACATTTATACATTGTCATGTTGTTGGAAATTTCCTTCTTTTTTAATTTCTTCAACTATTCCAATAAATAATCTCACATTTGAGATAGAAAATTAGGACTTTTTCCCAAATTTACAACCATTTGATAAAGAGCAATGCACTTAGCCTAAAGAGATTCTATTTCCTTTCCAACCACGCATATTTTCCCATGGCGAATGCATATTCATTATCTCTAATTTTTTCATGGGATTGTATCCTACCACTAACATATAAAATAGAATTCCTACTCTCTCCAATGAGACTTTCATCTCTTCTAACAACTCTATGGATATTAATGGTTTGACATAGTCTCATAATGTGAATGATGTTCTATTTTGAAATCACTAGAGGTCACCTACAAATTCCTTCTTCCAATTCCCATGTGCTTAACTAGTAGATTACCATAGCTAATTACTAGAACCTTTTCCATAATCCTTTCAAACAAATGAAAATTGAGTGGAAGACCTTCAAAATAATGCTTTTTCCACATAAATTTCGACACCAACTTTATGTTTTCCATGTGAATAGAGAGGTGTATAATAACATATTCAAAAGAAACAATTGAGTAATCAGCTTGTCTAAGCATGTCCAATAAGCAAACAACACAAGGTTCAACGAGCCGCAAATGAGTCGCCCACATGAATTGAGATCCCAAAAACATAGCCTTGTTGATACTTCAAGGCCATAGGAAAAAAAATCCCAATTCAAATGGGTTTGAAATAGAGCAATCCACCACAATGCAAGAAACCATAGAGCCTCCTCTTCAGACATTGTAGGATAATCCTCAAAAACCATTATGTCAAGTGCAGGGGAACTCAATTCACTTATTAATTAATTACTCTACTTCAATATCAAACCATAAGTGTGTGAAGTTATTGTGGCGTAATCCTCATTCAAATTTGTATTCGCTTATTCCTTGCCACCTAAATTGTCACTACGGTTTTCATGCAAAGTGTACTCATAACTATGACCTGTCAAGTTAAGGAATAGATAAAAATGAAATCCTTGTAATCCATACAACTTTACCATTATTCAAAGAGGGGGAACTAATCACCTGTGCCACTTGGTTTTTACGAATGTGTACTAACTATGGTTTACAGTTAAGTAGAGAAAAATGAAACTATTATAATCCCCACAAGTTTGTCATCATTTAAAGAGGAGGAACTATTAATTTGATTCTTACAATTGAATCTTAATAACCAATAGACTCTTGATGTGTCTTGGAGTGAGAAGTTTCATTATTCGGAAAAGAGCCACAATCTCATATTGGCTAAGCAAAGCCCGTCTAAAAGTTATTTTTTGATTTCCCTTAAGATCAAAAACCCCTTTCCACTTACCATAAGTGAATCTATATATAT
>APFE030442593.1:4122-116463 GCA_000404065.3 Pinus taeda | reverse complement strand
TGCTATAGGAAATCCTACAAGAGCTCCTATAGCTACTTCTCCCTCTAAAGTTTTTAGCTGATTCTTCTATTGGAAGCTGTGAGGATGCTACCAAAGATGCAGATGGTGTTGGAGAGGGATTTGGTAAGTTGCAAGTGAGTTTTGGAGGTGTTGGTCTTTTTATTTCCTTGTTTTTTAAAACTGGTTTCTGTGTTTTTTCTACAGGAAGGAAAAAAATCAATGGAAATGAGGTGGTGTAGGTGTGGGATGTATGGTCAGGATGGTGGATAGTTGTAGGATGGCCTACATGCTCTCCAGGAAAATTCCCAGCTCCTCAAACTATTTTTAAATTCCATTTTGAGCTCTCTGTGATTTCTACAGGAGCCTCCCATAGAAAACACAGGGCCTCCTGTAGGATACACAGTCTTAGGCAAAAACACACAGTGAGGTGGAAGAAAGGTCGGGAGGGTTGGACAAGAGTGTAGAGTATGTGTAATAGACTTTGTGGTATCTCCTTTTTGCTTCCTGTGGTCCACCTGTAACTTGCAATGCATTTTAAAAGTCAACTTCCTCTTCCTATTTCTTTGTTTTTTTTTTGGAAAGACAACTAGGGTGCCACTAGGAGGTTTTCACCCTACTTGCCTACCCTGGGCACCTCCAAGGGAGGTTTTCACCCAGGGATCTTATTTTCTCTCTTTTTTTGTTTTCATCATCACTGGGCCACCTCAAAAGAGGTTTTCAATCCAATGATGGGACTCAAGTGCCTCATAAAGGTTTTCACTTGAGTCCTTATTATTTTTTATTTTCCTTTAGTGAGTGGGTGGAGTGGAGGTTGAGACTTGCTCCACTACCAACATTGTCTTCTTTAGATCTTCAATGAACTCTTGCTTGGAAAGGGGCTTCTTGTAAATTTTCAACATATGCCCATTGACAAGCATGGGGATGGCTTCATCATCAATGGTTCTGATTAGAACTGAACCATTGTCATTGCATTTCTCTACAGTGTAGGGTCCCAACCATCTTGTCCTCAGCTTACCTTTGAAGTCTTTATATCTTGAGTCATAGAGCAGTGCCCAATCACCTTCTTGGAATTACTTCTCCTTGATATTTTTGTCATGCCATCTCTTCCTCTGAAGTTGGATTACCTTTGTGTGGAGAAGGGCCTGCAATCTCTATTCATCCAATCCATTGAGTTGGAGTAGTCTTTCCTTCTATGCATGGCTGAGGTCTAGATCCAGCTGAGCTGCCATCGTTAGTGTATTGTATTCAAACTCTATTGACAGCAAAGCCTTCTTCCCATAGACTAGTTCATAGGGGGTGAACCCTCTGGTGGTCTTCCATGTTGTGTTGTAGGCCTAGGTGGCCTCAACTAGTCTATTCGCCAAATATTTTCTTCTATTGCTCATTACCTTGGTCAGAATTCCTTCCAAATATTTGTTAGTGACTTCCACCTGCCCATTGGCTTGTGGATGGTAAGGGGTGGAAGTCCTGTGCTTGATTTTATGATGTGTGAGAAAGTCTTCAATGAAATTGGAAGTGAACTAACTACCTTGATCTATAACCAGTTCTCTTGGATACCCGAACTTGTAGAATATGTTTTCTCTTAAAAACTCAGATACTCTTTCTTCTGTTGTTGCCTTGATTGCTTTTGTCTCTGCCCATTTTTTCAGATAATCGGTGCACACAATGATGCATTTTTTCTATTTCGAAGGAGGGTTGATAGGACCCACAAAGTCCATGCCCCACTTCTCAAATGGCTCAAAAGTCACTTGAGGTTGCATGGGCATCTCATCCCTTGGAGTAGGTTTCCCCATCCTTTGGCACCGATCACATTGGTTGGTTTATCTCTTCACATCTTGATGAAGAGTGGGCCAATATTAACCTGCTTGAAAAATTTTAAAGGCAGTCCTATTTGCTACAAAATGGCCACAAGGCTCATCATGACAGGTCAGGAGAATGTTAAAAACTTTCTCCTCACTGACACATCTTCTTAAGATCTGATCTGGGCCATGTTTGAAGAGATTTCCCCCAATCCAGGTGAAAGGGGCACTTTTCCTCACGATCTTGCTCTTATCCTTTGAGGACAGGTGTGTTTGGAATTGTGTTGAAACCAAATAATTTTCTATATCAGAAAACCATGGAGAGAGTACTGAGATAGCAAATAGGTGTTCATCAGGCATTTGATCATCTACCATTCCTTCCTCACCTGTAGGAAGATTTACCCTAGACAAAAAGTCAACAACAACATTTTCTTTGCCAAGCTTATCAACAATGGTTAGTTCAAACTGCTGCAATAAAAGCAACCACCTAATAATGTGAGCATTTACATATGGTTTGTTCATTAAATACCTAATTGTAGAATGATCAGTGTGTACAAAGGTTTGATAGCCTGTGATATAATGTCTGAATTTATTTAAGGAATGTACTACAGCTAGGAGTTCCTTCTCGGTTACCGTGTAGTTTAACTCTGCCTTGGAAATGTTTTTACTTATAAAGTATATGGCGTAAGGTAACGTTTCATCAACTTTCCCTAAGGCTGCTCCTATTCCTTTGTTTGATCTGTGTGAATGTGGAAGGGTAGGGCCTAGTTTGGGCCTCTCAAAATTGGGGCAATCACAAGTTTGCTTTTCAAGGTATCTAGGGCTTTTTGACAGTTTTCAGTCCATATGAGCTCGACATCTTTTCCCAAAAGACCAAACAATGGAGAGGCTAACTTACTGAAATCTTTAATGAATCTTCCATAATACCCCACTAAGCCTAGGAAACTTCAGACATCTCTCACCTTTCGAGGAGGTGGGACCCTTTAGATAATGGCAATTTTGTTGAGGTCCACCTACAATCCTTATTGAGATATTGCATGAGCTAACACGGTCCCTTCAGTCATCAAAAGTTCACAATTTTCTGGGCTGAGAGACAGGTTCATTTCAATACACTTTTTCAAAACTTTTCCTAGGTTAGATAACGCTTCCTATAAGTTAGAACCATAAGGAGTAAAATCATCCATATATATTTCAACTGCATCATGAAGTAGTTCAGAAAATATACTCAATCCTGCTCTCTGGAAAGTCGCTGGAGTGTTGCACAAACCAAAAGGAAGGACCCGATATGCAAAGGTACCCCAAGGACAAGTGAAAGTTGTCTTATCTTAGTCTTTTGGGCCGATTTGAATGTGTTTGTACCCGCTAAACCCATCTAGGAAAAAGAAGAACTTTTTCCCTGCCAAACCATCTAACACTTGATCTATGAAAGGCAAAGGAAAATGGTCCTTTTTAGTGGCCTTGCTCAGCTCTCGATAATCAACACAGATTCTCCACTTACCATTTTTCTTTGGCACTAGCACCAAAGGAGAGATCCATTCACTGTCAGAGATGGGGTTGAATCTTGCATCAAGTAGTTTTTGCAATTCTTCCTTAAAAATGTCTTTAAGGGTTGGATTCATCTTCCTTTGAGGCTACTTGACTGGTTTTAAATCTTCTTTAATGTATATGTGATGAGTAAAAACTGAAGGGTGCACTCCCTTCATCTCCTTATAGCTCCAGGCGAAGGCATCTAAATGTTTTCTCAATAAGCTACACAGCTCCTTCTCCTGGGAGGTGGATAGGGATGAGTTGATTTTCAGGATTCCTTCAGGGCTGAACTCCACATTCTTAACACGGAGAGAGGTCAGGCTGACCACACAGAAATCAATCAAGGGATTGTCTTGGGTTTCTTTCATTAGGCTCTCTAAGGGAAAACTATTGGCGGGGTGGATTCTGAATTCAAATTTCAATGATATCATCCTCATTTTGCGGTTTCCCCCCCGTGATAGTTTCTACTGCACATAGTGGTGCAGAATAAACTTCATCCTCATCCTCCTCCTCCAACTAGAGAGGTAGATCATGTTCTAGCAAGGATAGGGCAGGAGGGTATAGGGTTATCTTCTTGGTCATCTGCCCGTTCTTGATTGTCATGTTCCCATCTCAACAACTGATGTAGGCATATGCAGTAGCCAACCAGGGTCTTCCCAAGATGAGAGGATACCTAGTGAGATTTGCCTTCAGCTAGAGAATTAGGAAATCAATATGATACTCCAAAGAATTAATGGAGACCATCACATCCTCCACAATCCCTTCAGGGGTCACGGTGGAGTAGTCTGCTAGCTACGGTACTGTCGTGGTCTTCCTCAAGGAGCTCTGGAGGTTGAGTTTGAGCATGGTGTCCTTGGTCATCACATTAATCGATGCCCCTAGATCAATCAGGGTATGTGGGATCATGGTGCCATTGATGTGGACATCAACTACTGGGCTTCCAGGGTCTAAATATTTCAGACAAATTACCTGCCCCAACATCAAGTCGGACAATTTTCCTATGACATTGATGGTTGGGGCATCTATTTTGCGCCTACCTGGATGCTTGAAGCACTTCTCTTTGATCATCGTATTATATATAGGCACATCCTTGATGGCTTGGATAAGTGGTATCCTCACACATAACTGTTTCAATTCTCCCGAAGATCAGTTTCTTCTGGGGTGGGCTGTGTTGCTCTAGATAATCTCTCAGGAAAGGGTGGAATTGGTTTCAGTTCACTTTCCTCTTTATCTTCTTGAACCTCCTAAGGGGGAGGCTGGCTATCTGGGAGAGCCTTCCCAGATCGTAGGTTAATCTCTTGAATCTCCACAACATAGGTTGGGAATGATGGTTCCCCAGTATATACTTGTTGGGCCTGTCTGTTGTTCGGGTTCGGGTTTAGTTGAGCAGACATTTGGGGTTGCCTTGGTGGAGTAGGAGGCAATGGTTGTAGTTGAGCAGGTGGGGGAGACAAAAGAGTCAGAGGAGAGTTGTATTGGGGCCTCCACCCTTGATGAGATGCATTCCACTAAGGTTGTGGCTGAGCATAGGAGTGAAATGACGGAGTGGCTAGTTGGGCATGATATTGAGATGGATATGACCAAGGAGAGGTGTGGACCAGGAAGGATGAGCAGGGGGGCCCCAAGAAGGTATGGAAGTGGCTTGATTGGCGTTGTAGTATGCCTAAGAAGTCACTTGAATTCCCTGCTGGTATGGTCTAGGTCGATGCAGTCTCCTTTGATTCATGAAATAGAGTGGCTCCTTCGGCCCCTTGATATACTACTTTAAGTCCGGGCAAGGAAGGGCACTTATATGTAGAATGATCTTCTTCACGGACTGAACAAACCTCTATAGAGTTCAATGGGAATTCATTCCTAGGATGCCTTCTGGTGCACCTAGGACAAAAAATGGCCAAAGCCCTCTCTACCTCCTCTTGTTTCCTTTTGATATGCAAGGTATCCATTTGCATGGCAAGGGTCTGCATCATCTCACTCTTTAAGTTTTCCAACATGTTTCCAAGTTCACCTTTGAGGGATGAACTGGATGAGGTACTGGCTATGGGTTGACTCCCCTACCTCTCTTTTTTAGCTGCCCTAGGATGGTTTCTAAAAATAGTCTTTATGTCTTCATAAGGTTGTTGGTAGATTTCTCCACTAGCCAACAAATGGAGGGTGTCTAGAAGGTCTTCCGAAATTCCCCTGAGCAGGACCAACTTCAGCGATTCAGGGTCAAGTGTACATTTGGCCCTTTTATAATTGAGCTAGAACCTCTCTTCATAATCTTCCAAAGATTCATCACTTCCCATGGTCATTCGGAAGATTTCTTCCTTGGTATCTTTTGACCTACAGTAATCTTGATATTTGTTATTGAAGGCTTGCTGCATCTGAGCCCAAGTTGTGATGCTATTTCCAGGTAATCCCATGAACCAACACAATGCTACATTCTTGAGGGTAGAAGGGAATAGTTTCAATTTTTTCTCATCTTCTGCATAGTCATAGGTTCGACAGATAACAACATATTCAAACAAAAAGGTGTCAGGATCTTCTATAATCAATCCATGGAAGTGAGGTAGGGCTGAAGGGCTTATGTTCTTCATTTTAGTGTCCCCATTGGTCTCTCAGATGTGAAAAGTACCTTCTACTCTTTCTCCATTCCCCCTAGCATTTCTGTTTTCAGCCATTGTCTCAGGAGAGATGTTTTCTTCCTCTTCTTCTCCTATAGGTTCTTCAAATATCTTTGGTTGTTCACCTAAAGGTTCTTCTGGATCATTGCCACCGAACAAGAGAGAAGGGTGGATTTGTGATGTGGTGGGGGTGTTCGGTAGGAATTTTCCTGAATTATCTCTGTTCTTACGAGGCATGAAAGGGAATCTTTTTGGGTGATTTTTGTTTTTTTCTACTTGTACCTACAAAACTGAAATTGATTGAACAAACAAATTACAACTGCTAAAATGAACTTGCTGAAAGGAAATTGCAGAATTGAAATGAAAGCAAGGAAATTACTTCTCTACTTTTGCTAGAATGGAAATTGCAGAATTGAAATGAAAGTAGGGAAATGCCTAATCTACTTTTGTAGAATTGAAATGAAACAACCACTCTACTTTTGCTGAAATAACTACTTAGCAGAATGTTGTAGTAGAAAATAGAAGAAGGCAATAGTCACAAAATAATTTGACGCTTCCCCGGCAATGGTGCCAAAAAGTGGTGGGCACCAGTATTGCAAAAATAATGTTGCAACTCCTGGGGCTTCCTACTTTACTTTTATCAACCCGGTAGTTCGTAACAAACTTGGAAGCGACGATGTTGTATGCACAAGTACTAGTTCTTACTGCAGGGTGTCACTTGGTCAGCTGATGCAAAATCACTAGGAGTTCAAGACAACTTCTATGAAATATAGAAGAAGCTTTATATGTGATGAAAGAAAGAAAAGCTTACTCTATAGAGGCTACTCTACTTGCAGAAAGAGAAGGGAGACTGAATTGTGAAGTTACCCTAGCAAGCCCTAATTAACAAACTAACCTACTCTTGCAGAAAGAGAGATGAAAAACCATAAAATGAATGCCATTACCTACTTAGGAAGTAAACAACATCTATTCAAGCTATTTATAGAAGGAAATGAGAAAAAAACATCTTTTTGGGTTTTTATGTATTTTATGTGAAATTGTCATGCATGTAATTTATTTGTTTGTGGATGTGGCAATGATTAGGTGGTGATGGAAGGAGACTTTAGGATTTGCAGAGGTGCAGGAAGGTGTGGAGGGGTCCTAGGAGGCCTCTGGTAACCTTCTAGAGGCTTTCCCTACAATCGGACTTCAAAAAGTCACCTACAAGAAATTCTATAGGAGGCTGCAGGGGATCTACAGGAGGATCTACAGCAGGATGCCAAGGGCTGTTTTAGAGGTTTTAAAGGTGGGAAAATGGTTGGAAAGGGTAGATGAAGGCTAGAATGACTTGTTAAGGTGTCTGAGGTTCATCAAGGGGGATTAGGGAAGGGAATGATGGTTGGATTTGTTCAAGGGATGAGAGAAAAGTTTATGAGAAAAGTGTAGAAAATTAGGGTAGATTTATGAGGGGCTATGAATGACTTGTGGAACATGTAGCAAAGAGAGATGGTGATGGCTGATTTATTGAATTATTATGAGAAGATATGTACTACAAGAGAGCTACAAATTAAACTCTGAAAACGAGCAAGAAAAGAAACTAGTTGCACCAAAAAACAGAATTGTATCTCATGTTATCCTAAATTCCGATCTAGGAAAATAAAATGCTAAACAATGTTGTATGGAAAGGAAAGCATGGAAATAGATTTATTGCAAAAACATAAATGAGTATGGCAAAATGGATCTGTAGCAAAGCATTAACCTCTAAATCAAACTATAACACTAGAAATTGCATGGAGAAGGCAAAACTGTGTTTTTGTGGCAGCAAGAGGGTCTCGACCTCAGCTCATGGTCCCAAAGGGAGAAAAGGAGGTCAAGGTTCTATTGATGGCCTTTTTGTATCTTTCTCCTAACAATATTTAACCTACTTCAGCAAACTGAAATGGAAATAGCTATGTAAATCACCAAAAGCAACTTGTTCTAACCAAGGAAGAAATCTATCTAACAACAACTAATTCATAAACTGAAACAAAACATATAAATACAAAACAAGAGGTGTTGGGCAGCTTGTGTTGGGCCCTAACCCAAGAGTTTCAGCCCTATAAGGTAACTCAGTGTTGGCTCAGAAAATATTTCATCTTCATTATCAAAATAATAGTCACATTACATGAAACTGTCCACAAAAGTAAGCTCGAAATGAGCTGAGCAAAAGCTGCAACAAAAGTGTGAAAATTTGACTAACATCCAACAACCTAATGAGGCCCTAGGCCTCTCTACTTATACAAATGGAGCTCCCAACATCTCCCCTAAAATAAATGAGGCTTGCCTCCCAAGACTTGAGATAGACAACAATTATTCTTCACTTGCTCGGTTGCCTCTTTGATGCATTGATGTGGTTGCTTGTGCTCCAAGCTTTCTGAAGGAGGATTTGACGGAGGGAGTCATAAATGAGGGGGACACCCTCCTACAAATCCTCTTCCTTGTCTTCTTCGAATATTTGCTACCAAATGCTCATTAAACCTTTGACTTTGTCTCCAAAATTGACCAAAAATCTACATTAAGCACACATTAGACTTCATGGCATAATGACTAACCCAACTCACTCTATTAGCATAAATATAATAAAAAACATGCAATAAAATAATGAGAATGGTGGATTAAGCTAAGTTAGGAGGAAAAATTAGCCCATATAATTACCCATTTCTGGGGCTCATCAGTCCCTACCAGACTAAGAGATCTATCATCACCAACATATATATTTTTGGTGTTACAATCATTTAAAAAAGAAAACATGGCTTTGTTTTTAGCCATTTGATAAGAAGCTCCAGAATCAACGAGCCACTCATGAGAATGAAAAGAAGAATATACATTTAGTGCATAACCAGGCCGAGATGCTTGACAACCACATGCAGAAAGTGCTATTCCTGAAGATGAAGTTGAAGTTGATGAGTGCTCCAAATGGATGTTATGCTTCTTCATTGCTACTTCCAAGGCTTCGATCTTCTTAAAGCATTCAGATTCTAAGTGGCAATCTTGATTACAAAAGTGGAAATTTTTGTCAGTCTTATTCCCTTTATTTTTATTTTCCTTATCATTTTGTTGAAATATTTTTTCATTTTGAGACTGAAATTGCTTAGGACCCTTATTTGGTTTAGGACCATTCTTTTTAGGATACTGCTTCTTAGGATTCTTTGAATTTGGTTGTTGCTGGGTGGCTAAGGCTTTCTTAGAAGAGTTTCTAAGATTAAGAAGACCTCGATATAAGAGCTTTTCTTGTTCTCTTATTAAAGAATCACAAAAGGCATCAAAAGAGGGGGGACTTGTAGTCTTCCTTGAGAAATAAAGGCTTGTCTAATAGAATGGAAGGTGGAAACAAACATAGAGTAGGCTGGTCCCAACTTAGTAAGAATGGAATAGATAAGGCTACCATCTTCTTTCTTAACCTTAACAACTTCCAAGAGAAGTCTAAGGGTCTTGAACTAGGACAAAAAATCTTCAGTGGAAGAAAAATTATTGGGGTCCAATGTAAGCAACTCATTTTCGAGTTGATGGGCTCTAATTTCATTTTTAGTTCCAAAAAATTTATTGAGTTGTTTCATTGCTTCATTAGGAGTATCAAGTTTTGTGATATGGAATCTAAGGTCTAGAGAAATAGACATCCCTATCAACCCACGTGCTTGATCTTTCCTATTTTCCCATTTGGTTGCCTTATCTTCATCTTGAGGTTCGGTTTCTTGGCTTGAGGCTATTCTGTAAAGACCTTTACTTTTAATTAAATCCACAATGTAGGACCACCATTGGAAGTAGTTGGTGCTGTCAAGAATAACTTTCCATGGACTTTCCATTTTAACATAAAATGAAGCTATAGATGTTGAAACTAAGTGATCCAATGGAAATATCTCAAAAAATTAGGCTTATTAAAAAAAATAGCTCTGAAAACGGCTTCCGGATGAAGAAGTCATGACTTTTTGAAGAAAAGTTGTTGAAGATGTCGACAAAGTGCGTGAATGTGCAGAAATGAATGATAATTTAAAAAAACCCCTTTCCAAACTTAATCTAATTAGCTCACTTCAAAAAAAATTATGTGACTCAATTTTTATAAATAAGTGAAAGTCACTTTTACAATGGTACTTTATGAGCTAACCACTAAATTGTAACTTAAATAAAAGATAAAGAGAGTTTAGAATTATAAGTGACTCACTTTTTATAATGGGTGAGAACACTTTTACATAAAGTAACTTTAAAACATAATTTACATGTTTTTTTTGAAAAATTAACTCAACAAAAAGAAATACTTGAACTCAAGAACTCTATTTTCATAAACTTTGGACCAAGTGAGCTAGTTTAAAAGGTTACTAATTTTTGGAAAAGTGGAAGGGTTTTTTTTTTTTGAGTCACTAAAGATTTGGGGTGCTTGCTTATTTGAAAAAGATCTTTTTTGCCTACAAAAAAAAACCACAAAATCCAACACGGACATAAAAAAAAACAAACCTTACGGCTTAAAGTTAGCTTTAGCCAGAAACTAAATATTTTCCTCAATGTTTCTGATTTTCCGAGATCACACTAAGGCATGGCAGAAAAGAGCATACACATGAGAAAAATCCTTCCTTTCTGTTTCTGATTTTCCCAGATCACACAGAGTCATGGGGCAAATAGCATACGTAGAAATGAAAGGTATAGATCCAGTAATAAAAAATAGAGAGCTAAATAAACTGAAATAAATAGAGAGATGAATAGTTAGAATTGCAAATAAATATTGTATGCCTCCAGATCTTAAAAATGACATAGCTAGGGCTACCAGAAACCTTTTCACGTGAAACGAAATGGGTTCCTCACTGGAACATATCCTCTTAACACAATGGTGCAGTCATCTCGGGCTGCAAGCAGTTAGAAATGGTAGATCTAGGAAACGACAGTCGAATGCAGTTGTACCGGTTTTAGATTTGGATTACCAACGAATGAAACCCTCAAATAGCTATGATACCATGTAGGAATTTACAAGGTAATTTCCTGAGACAGAACACCAAAGGACACCATTCAAAAATAGATAATAGATCAATACACCAGTATTCTTGACGTGGTTAAAACCATCAAAGAGGGAAACAGTCCATGGCCTAAGCCAACGTGGCCACTTTAGGTAATTTATTAATAAAAGAATGAAAATTTACATAAGCTTCTCTCATGAACGGTTACCCTACAAATGACCCTCCATGCTCCTTAAATAGATATCCTGGACCAATCGGGTGTTAAGCCATGGATCAAGTGTCGGCAATACCGAGGAGAGAATGAACCGTTGGATCACTACATATCATGATCGTCAGATTGTGTATTACAAAAGTATATAGTAAAGTAACACACTTTACCTAACTCTACACTAGACCAAGTTATACTTAACTATTTCCTATGTGTCGGAATATCCTAACATGGAACTTTTTTAATTAATCAATTTAATTGAAAACATATAAAGGGCATGATATCTTTGAGATTAATCTCAACCTTTACTATTTATGACTACTAGAGAATATTCTAGAGTATTTTATGGAGGTTAAATTCCTACCATCAATCTACTAATTATTGATAATTAAATTAAAATTATAAAACCTTATTCTAAAATAAATATACCTATCCATATAATTTTATAATATTTACAATCTACCATTGTTCAATAGTCCAAAACAACTCATATGAAATGAGAAATTTATATAAACATCATCTCCAATTTTATTGTAAAAATAATTCTAAAATGAAATGAAGAAAATTTTCACTCTTATTTACCTTGATCTCCTAAATGAAACCAATGAGACATGCTGATATGGAATTTATCCAGGACAAAGAATTAAAGGAATTATAGACTCATGTGCATGGATGTGCCTATGTTATTTTATGCAACGGATCGATAAGATTGCGAAACACATAGACACTGAAGTAGTTTAGAGAAAACATAACGAGAAAAAATGTAAACACAATAAGTTTAATAATGAGTTCACCCAATACTCTTGGGCTATGTCTCCCGGTCCAGCCTTCAGTGGTGGCCTCTCTATTATGTTTCCAAAGTAGAGTTTCTTTACAATAGTGAGCTCAATTTGATCCTGAATCAACAGATATGAATCAATAGGATTTGAGTACACAAACTCTCCTTAATGGTGCTCAACCTATACTAGTCATAGTAGTATGAGCCCAATCTGAAACTCATACATGATAGGCCTATGCCAAGGAGCTCACTTGAACCTCTCAAGATTTCTCTAGAGTGCACAGACTCTCTGACTCTCTCTGGCTCTGTCTGGCTCGATGCTGCCCTTAGGTTAGCTTGACTTCTTCTCTCTGTTCTCTACTCTTAGCTCTCCATGGCAAACTAACTCCTTTCTATGTGTCCCTGTCTCTCTGATAGTTCATGGCTTTAAAGCTAGTCTGCTTTCAGTCGATTCGTTTTCGCTTCCTGATGTTCTGGTTTTCCTTCCTCTATCTGTTCGAACTCCCCTATTCTGTGTCATCATCACTGTGTAACACTTCACAGGGAGGTGGCCACCTATTCTGCAACAGGTGGGTGTGTTAGGTTCCTTGGACACATTTGAACAACCATTATTTTTGTTTTCTCCAAGATTCCTGCGAAACACGAATCTTCCACCAACTCATCATCCACATCGGACTTCAAATGCCATGTAATCTTGCTTTACAACCTTTTCAAATCCAGTCATTTACTGGGACGTGCCTCTGTCGTTGATCTGGGCCCCCCAAATCCTACAGTCATTGTTCATATCAGGCGGGTAAGTAGCATGATGTTTACCTGTCCGATGTGAGCGCTTTTCTCTCTCTTTCGCCGGACGCGTGTCACTCAGTGTGTGGCATCGGGCGGGACTCGGCAAAAAATGCTTACCGCCTTGAGGCCTTCCATTATCCTACCAGTTTTGGTGGAATCCACGAAACCAAATTTATTACTTTTCCACATTTCATAGCCATTTCGGGTCTGGTCACTTCAAGGCTTTCCTTCACTAAGGGGGATGCCCTGTGATATGTGATTAGCACTTTAGCATTAATCACGTATCAGAAACCACCACCATTTTTTGAATTAGCCTTTGTTTTTGTCAATTTGCGCCAGCGCGCGTTACCATGGGCCAACGATCTACGCGCTGAACTGAGGGTCCTTGTTGCTTCACGCTAATCACAATTGCAACTGTCATGAGGATTCCTCCTGATAGCTTGATCTTTCTAAGACTTGAATCTGTTTGGCATAATTTGAACGAGTTTATGAACACTTAGGGAGTGTTTAAGATCCAATTTGGATCACAACCTTCCCACTGAAAAAGCTTTTGGACCACCAAAAGTTTATTTTTAAGCATCAATCAAGTGAGGGTATTGATTCCTCGCTTGCCCAATTTCTATCCATGTCGCACTGCCTGTCTTTGAACCTTTGAGTCCAATCCTAAGGTACTCAACATCCCCTCTGCGCGCAGTTCTCACCTTCCTATCCAGAACTGTATCTTCCTGCAATTCATTAAGATATTCAGGCAAAAGATCATCAATAGAAGGCAATTGACTCCGCTCTTCGGGATATTCAATTAATGAAGGTTCAAATAACCTCAAGCTATTTGCATTAACAATTGAATAGACGTGCATGTAAGCTGGTAAATCAAGGCAAAAAGCATTCTCACTAATTTTCTTAAGTATCTTGAAAGGTCCATTCCTTATTGGATTTAGCTTCTTACCTTCACCTTGCATTCGGTCTTTGCTAATATACAACCAGACTTAATAACCAACTTGGAAACAATGCTCCAT
Source organism: Pinus taeda (assembly GCA_000404065.3). Classification (NCBI taxonomy): domain Eukaryota; kingdom Viridiplantae; phylum Streptophyta; class Pinopsida; order Pinales; family Pinaceae; genus Pinus; species Pinus taeda. The sequence goes on along the minus strand of APFE030442593.1, from coordinate 102,785 downwards.
CTGATGCTTTTCATGCCTTGCCTTGTACTTGGCTTGGCTCTTTTCAAACTGTTCCTATACTACCTGGTGAATCTCTTAGATTTGTTCGATGAACTTGGTTTCCTTGTCCACATCACTGTGTCCATCAACTGTTATGTCTTTACCAAAGAAAAAATCCAAGGGAAAACTTGGTGTGAAACCAAAATAGGTCTCAAAAGGAGATCTCTGTGTAGAAGAATGTTTATCTCGGTTGTAAGCATGTTGCACATAACATAAATGTTCATCCCAAAGCTTGGGATGCTTGTTGTAATAGCCCCTGAGCAACTGGATCACTGTCCTGTTGAGTTCTGTTTGGACATATGTTTGCAGATGAAAATTTGTGCTCTTCTTCAGTCTGGTGTCCATCAATTACCACAGACTTGACCAAAATTTCCCAATAAATTGGGTATCTCAATAAGATATAATGGAAGTTGGTAATCCAAAATGAACCCATACAAGCTGAAAGAATAACTTTATAGTTTGTTCAGCTATAATCTATTTGTTACAAGGTATCAAAATACACATTTTGCTAAACCTATCCACAACAACATATAAATAGTCATGACCTTTCCTAGATTTAGGCAGTCCTCCAGCAAAGTCCATGGAAACACTTTCCCAAGGATGAGAAGGAACTGATAGTGGAGTGTACAAGCCTAATTTTCTATTGCTGGGCTTGCTTTTAGCACACATGGTACACCCTCTTACATATCTAGAAACTGTCTCATTCATTTTTGGCCAATAACAAAATCTTTGCAGTTGTGCAACTGTTTTACTTACACCAAAGTGACCTGATATTAGAGAAGTGTATGCCTCTCGAATTATATTTACTCTTTTAGTTTGTAGAATGTAAAACTTTCCCAAATGATACAAGAGTTGGTCCTTAACATGATAATCCAATTCTCTACTTGTTTTCCATGACTTAAATTTGCATATACATCTTTAAAATCAATATCTTGAGCATATTGTTCAATGTAGCTTTCATGCAATACTAAATTATGCTTAAGTATAGTGGATGCATTTATGATTGGTCTGGACAACATATCTGCAACTTTATTGTGTATGCCCTTTTTATATCTGACGACAAGATGAAACTGTTGTAGAAAATCCATCCACCTATAGTGTCTTGATTGCTGCAACTTAGTTTGTGAGTGCAAATATTGAAGTGGTTGATGATCAATGTGTATAACTGTCTCTCTGCCCATTAAATAATGCTTCCACTTTTTAACACTCTGTACTAATGTATACAATTCTTTATCATATGTGGGATAATTAACTATTGCAGAATTCAATGTCTCAGAATGATAACATATGGGTTTACCGTGCTGCATCAACACTACTCCCATGGCATATTCACTGGCATTCGTTTCAATCTCAAATGGTCTTTGAAGATCGGGTAGTGCTAGTACTGGTGTTGTACTAATCTTTTCTTTCAAGGTGTTGAAGGCTTTCTGTTGTTTTCCTCTCCACTAAAACACCTTGTTCAATCCTGTTCAAGCATGTAAGAGAGCTACAACTAAGGAAAAGTTAGAAATAAACTTCCTCCAATACTGTGCTGCTCCTAAGAAGCTTCTAACTTCAGTAGCAGATTTGGGTTTATGCCAGTTTGCAATAACTGCAACCTTAGAGGGATCTATCTTCAATTCACCACCCCCTACAATATGACCCAAATCATTCAAAGATGTTTTGTCAAATTCACATTTTGAGAGCTTAACATAAAGATTTTATTTTTTCAAAACATCTAGAGTCTGCTTAACATGCTTTAAATGTCCTTCCCATGTTTTACTGAATATAAGAAAGTCATCCATAAACATAATGCCAAAATCATCAATAAAAGGTCTGAGTACATCATTCATTACTTTCATGAAAGTAGCAGGAGCATTAGTTAAGCCAAAAGGCATAACCAACCACTCATACAATCCCTGCTTTGTTTTGAAAGCAATCTTCCATGCATATTTCTCTACAACTCTGACCTGATGATAGCCATTATGCAAGTCCAACTTGGAAAAATAAACAACTTCCCTTAATTGATCCAATAAATCATCTATATGAGGAAGGGGATAACGATTTTTTATCATTATCTTATTCAGTGCTCAGTAATCAATGCACATTCTCCATGAACCATATTTCTTTCTCACCAAGACAATTGGAGACCCACATGGTGATGTGCTAGGTCTGATGAACCCCTTCTCGAGCAACTCATATACCTGCTTCTTGATTTCTGAATTCTCTAGAGTGGACAACCTGTACATTCTGATGTTAGGCAATGGAGCATCTTGTTGCAAATTAATATCATGTACTATTTCATTTTTCGGTGGTAGACCTTTAGGTTCTTGAAATAGTATATCATATTATGAAACAACTTTTTCTAAGTCAGCTTGTTGTTTAGCATCACAACCCTCAAATACATTGGTTTTATTAGGTTTCTTTTCCTTTACAACCATCAATAAAAATTGTTTGCATGAATTTACAATTCTTTTCATCTGCCTTGAGTTTATGAGATATAATTATTCTTGAGTTTATGAGCTCTTACAATATATTCGATTCCATCTTTACTGAGTTGATACTTGTTCTCATCTCTATAGAAAATAGCTTTTCTATCATACAAGCAAGGACTTCCTAAAACAATTCCACATATATTCAAAGGAATTATATCTAACTCAACCTCATCTACGAACGCTGACCCAAAAGAAAACCTAAGTTTACATTGTCTAGTCACTTGTAGTTGTGCTTTATCACATAACCAACCTAATGGATATGGCTTTTTGTGAGGTGTGGTTAGCAATGCAAACTTATTTACAATTGCTTCATAAATTAAATTTATTTGTGAGCCACTATCAAACAAAGTATCAATCGTTTGATGCTTGGAAATAACTCGAATATGAAAAAGCTCATGCCTTTTCCTCTCATTTTCTTCATTATCAGTGGATTGTGTAGAATTACTAGTAGATGCTTCAAAATTTTTACCTTTTATACCTGTGGCTATGACTCTTATTTCATCTCCTGAGTCTGTGATCCAGGTGGATGTTGGTGGCCACCCACAATTGTTTCTTTCAGTTTCCTAAATTGTAGCACAGTTTACTATTTTTAGCAGTTTTTCGGGTCCTAAACTTCTGGAGCCATTTTGAGGCCCTAAACGACATTTTTTGGGAAATCTAGGAGCAAAACCCATCCATGGATGATGTTTCTCTTCCCAAAGTTGTAGTGCTTGGACAGATCTTTCTAACGAGCTATTTTACGCGTCAAACAAAGATCGTATGCCAAAGTTACGACCCTGGGAAATTGATGTACCAATTTACCCAAACGGGGCCCATAATTTGGCGTTTCATCTTCTAGGGTTAGGTTTTGGGATGTTAAGGTTTTTCCATTGTTTCTCAACAATAAATAGGCCTTCAAGCATCATTGTAACACAGTTCAGAGGCATGTAACCACCACATCTCTTCTTAGAGATACGGTACCATCACCCTAGCTGTGTATTTCCATTTTTGTTTCTAAGCATATTTCAGTATTTTACATTAATGAAATGAAGTATTATTTCCGCTACATCTCTGTGTTTATGGTTATCTCTGTAGTTTTTTGTGTTCCTATTTAAATATGGATCAGTGGTATTAGAGGGGTCTACTTTTTCTCTGTTTTTCTTTGCATGTCCCCAATGAGGTCAGGATATAAGGAGTTAGTGTTTGAACTGGTTGAACCTTTGCAAGACCAGCCTCGCAAATCCTGATGGCCTCCCATGGCGGATGAGAAGAAAGATGAGGGGGTAGGAGATCCTATAAAAATATTGCTCGAAGAAGCCCACAAGCGGCAGGAATGCAATGATGGATAGCTTTTCGCAGATCCTTCAGCGGCTACCCAAAGGCGACACATCGGCTTCCAACGACTACTCTGGAAATGCCACACCATTTAAGGTACAAGTTAATTTTGAAATCCCGATCTTTGAGGGTCAAATAGACGAAGATGCCATAGATAAATGGTTAAATCTACTAGATGGATATTTTTCTATTCATGAATTTTCGAGTCGGGAAAAGATTGTTTTCGCTCTTCTCAAAGCAGCCCCCCATGTCAAGGACTGGTGGGAAACCTACTGCGAGTAGAAGAATGAAAGTACGGGCTCACTATTTTCAGCCGCACCCACTTGAGATTCATTCCAGGATGCTGTCAAGGAGCAATACTACCCTGTCAAAATCTATGAGGACAAATACATCAAATGGACCACACTGCGGTAGGGAAGGGACCAAGATGTGCCAGAGTTCACAAACATTTTTCATACCCTTCGGACACAGTTGGGTATCAAGGACTCTAAAATAAATTTCGTACTCAAATACGCGGCTGCCTACACAGCTATATCTAGGAAGAGATGGAGTTCCTGAACATCTCCTCGCTCAGTATGACGTATCAATACGCTATCAAAATCAAGCAAAAGTTCAAACAGAAGAAGTGAGACTTTAGATCTAAAAATCCGAAGCACAAAGGACAAAGCCAATGCAGGGTGACCCAAGACAACTCGTTGAAGTCACAAGAAAAGAACAACACCACGATGCCAAAAAAGGACACAGGAAAGTGGTGTGAGTTCCACAAGAGTCCCACTCATAACACAAGTGAGTGTCGGACCAAGCAGTCGCTGGTGGCTGAGTTGGAGGCTTCTGAATCAGATGCATGTTTCAACCTTGAGTCAGAACCCGACAGGGGGAATGGCAAAGGGAAGCAGATCATTGATGTGGAGCCCAATGCCACTGTTGCCATTGACAAGATCTAGAAGAATGAGCCCAAAGGCCCAGAGGATGGGGAGCATCTTTTCCACTCACAAATGTGGGTGAAGGGTTCGCTGTTGCAATTCATTGTCGAGAGTGGCAACCAAAAGAACCTCATTTTAGTAGAGTTCATTAAGCGGTTGGGCCTACCGACTACACCACACCCATAGCCATACAGTATCAGGTGGCTTCATGAAGGACGAGATCTCAAAGTTTGCCAGCAGTGTTGCCTTCCCTACAACATCAAGCCCTTCACAGACGAGGTATTGTGTGATTTTACACCTCTAGATGTTTGTGATGTATTATTAGGCCAACAATACTTGTGGACACTACATACTGTGTATGAGTCAAGGCCTCGTGCTCTCATTATTTATTTCAATAATTCATTATACAGGATACCGGAGATAGCCCCACCTACCACCACCTCTTTGATCACTCCTGAGAAAGGCAACAAGCTCATCTCCCAGACTAGGAAATTCATTTTCTGTCTAGTTCACTCACAAAGTAAGGGGAAGATCGTCACCACATCCATGACCCCTACGAAGGGTTCTTCCACATAGCAGCATAGGGATACAGTCACGAAAGGACACAGGAACATCTTCTCCTCACCCACAGGGGTTATACTGTCAGATTAAGAATTCATTTCGTATGACTCCCAGAGCACCTCTACCCAACGGGGCGATATATCGCTGCTCCATTCTGAAAAGTGACAAGTATAAGAAGCGACATGATCAACATTGGGTGCCACACAAGTTTACAAATAGTATTCCTCCATTCCTTCGCTTGCACCGAGTGCTCAATATGGATAGTCACCGACCATGCTTCCCACCATTACTGGACACATCAGAGGTTGTAGAACAGCTCACCAGAGACCCAGCTCAGCAGAAGCTTCCTCATCTCAGGGAGAAACTCAATGTAATGGGGACCATTTCTTCCTAAGGGGGGAGGAATGATCCTGGTGGATGTTGGTGGCCACCCTCCTATCCCATTTGGACCCCCACAACTATCTCTTTCAGTTTTTCAGTTTCCTAAATTGTAGCACAGTTTACTATTTTTAGCGGTTTTTTTGGTCCTGAACTTTTGGAGCCGTTTTGAGGCCCTAAACGATGTTTTTTTGGAAATATGGGAGCAACATGGGTCCGTAGACCGATGTTTCTCTTCCAAAAGTTTTAGTGCTCGGACAGATCTTTCTAACAAGCTATTGTATGCCTCAAAGGGAGATCGTATGCCAAAGTTACGACCCCGGGAAATTGATGTACCAATTTACCCAAATGGGCCCACAATTTGGCATTTCATCTTCTTGGGTTAGGTTTTGGGATGTCAAGGGTTTGCCATTGTTTCCCAACAATAAATAGGCCTTCGAGCCTCATTGTAACACAGTTCAGAGGCATGTAGCCACCACATCTCTTCTCACAGATACGCTACCATCGCCCTAGCTGTTTATTTCCATTTATGTTTGTAAGCATATTTTAGTATTTTACATTAATGAAATAAAGTATTATTTCCGCTACATATCTGTGTTTATGGTTATCTCTATAATTTGTTGCGTTCATGTTTAAATTTGGACTAGTGATATCAGAGGGGTCTGCTTTTTCTCTGTTTTTCTTTGCATGTCCCCAACGAGGTCGGGATATAAGGAGTTAGGGCTTGAACTGGTTGAACCTTTGCAAGACCAGCCTCACAAATCCCGACGGCCTCCCATGGCGGATGAGAAGAAAGACGAGGGGGTAGGAGATCTTATCAAAATCTTGCTCGAAGAAGCCCTCAAGTGGTAAAGGAACGTGATGATGGATAGCTTTGCGTAGATCCTTCAATGGCTACCCAGAGGCGACGCATCAGCTTCCAACAGCTACTATGGAAACGCCACACCATTTAAGGTACAAGTTAATTTTGAAATCCCCATCTTTGAGGGTCAAATAGACACAGATGCCATAGATAAATGGTTAAATCTTCTAGATGGGTATTTTTCTATTCATTAATTTTCGAGTCGGGAAAAGATTGTTTTCGCTCTTCTCAAAGCAGCCCCCCACGTCAAGGACTGGTGGGAAACCTACTACGAGCAGAAGAATGAAAGTACGAGCTCACTATTTTCAGCCACACCCACAGTTGGGTATCAAGGAATCTGAGCTGCATTTGGTACTCAAATACCATGGCTTCCTACACAGATACATCCATGAAGAGATGGAGTTCCTAAACATATCCTCGCTCAGCACGACGTATCGATATGCTGTCAAAATCGAGAAAAATTTCAAACAGAACAAGCCAGGCTTTGGATCTGCAAATCTGAAGCCCAAAGGACAAAGCGAAGGTGGGGTGACCCAAGGAAACCCGTCGAAGCCGCAAGAAAATAATAATAGCACGAAGTTAAAGAAGGACACAGGAAAGTGGTGTGAGTTCCACAGGAGTCCCACCCATAACACAAGTGAGTGTTGGACCAAGTAGTCGCTGGTGGCTGAGTTGAAGGCTTCCAAATCAGATGCATGTTCCAACCCTAAGTCAGAACCCGACAAGGGGAATGGCAAAGGGAAGCAAATCATTGATGCGGAGCCCAGCGCCACTGTTGCCACCGCCAAGATCCAGAAGAATGAGCCTGAAGACCCAGAGGAGTGGAAGCATATTTTCCACTCATAAATGTAGGTGAAGGGTTCACTGCTGTAATTCATTGTTGATAGTGGAAACCAAAAGAACCTCATTTTAACAGAGGTCGTGAAGCGGTTGGCCCTACCGAATACACCACACCCGCAGCCGTATAGTATCGGGTGGCTTCATGAAGGACGAGATCTCAAAGTTCGCCAGCAGTGCCGCCTTCCCTATAGCATCAATCCCTTCACACATGAGGTATTATGTGATGTTACACATCTAGATGTTTGTGATGTATTATTAGGCTAGCCATACTTGTGGAGGCTACATGCTGTGTATGAGTCAAGGCCTCGCACTGTCATTATTTCTTTGGATAATTCATTATACAGGATACCAGAGGTAGCCCCACCTACTGCCACCTCTTTGATCACTCCCAAGAAAGGCAGCAAGCTCATCTCCCAGACTAGGAAATTCATTTTCTATCTGGTTCACTCCCAAAGTAAGGGGAAGATCGTCACCACATCCATGACCCCTGCGAAGGGTTCCTCCATGAAGCAACAGTAGAGGGATACGGTCATGAAGGAACACAGGAACATCTTCTCCTCACCCACAGGGGTATCGTTACACTATCAGGTTAAGCATTCATTTGATATGACTCCGAGAGCACCTCTACCCAACGGGGCAATATATCGTCACTCCATTCCGAAAAGTGACAAGTATAAGAAGCGACATGATCAACACCAGGAACTGCACAAGTTTACACATAGTATTCATCCATTCCTTTGCTTGCACCGAGTGTTCAATGTGGACCATCGCCGACCATGCTTCCCACCATTATTGGACACATCAGAGATTGCATAACAGCGCACCAGAGACCTAGCTCAGCAGAAGCTTCCTCATCTCAGGGAGACACTCAATATAATGGGGACCATTGCTTCCTAAGGTGGGAGGAATGATCCAGGTGGATGTTGGTGGCCACCCACCTATCCCATTTGGACCCCCACAACTATCTATTTCAGTTTCCTAAATTGTAGCAAAGTTTACTATTTTTAATAGTTTTTCGGGTCCTTAACTTCCTGAGCGGTTTTGAGGCCCAAAACAACGTTTTTTGGGAAATCTGGGAGAAACATGGTCTAATGGACTGATGTTGCTCTACCAAAAGTTGTAGTTATTGGATAGATCTTTCTAACGAGCTATTGTACGCATCAAACAGAGATAGTATGACAAAGTTACGACCTCAGGAAATTGATGTACCAATTTACCCAAACGAGGCGCACAATTTGGCATTTCATCTTCTAGGGTTAGGTTTTGGGTTGTTATGGGTTTTCTATTGTTTCTCAATAATAAATAGGCCTTTGAGCCTCATTGTAACATAGTTTAGAGGCATGTAGCCACCACATCTCTTCTCAGAGATATGCTACCATCGCCCTAGCTGTTTATTTCCATTTCTGCTTGTAAGCATATTTCAGTATTTTACATTAATGAAATGAAGTATTATTTCCATTGCATATCTGTGTTTATGGTTATCTCTGTAATTTGTTGCATTCCTGTTTAAATCCGAATCAGTAGTGTCCGAGGGGTTTGTTTTTTCTCTGTTTTTCTTTGCATGTCCCCAATGAGGTCGGGATATAAGGAGTTAGGGCTTGAACTGGTCGAACCTTTGCAAGACCAGCCTCGCAAATCCCAACAGCCTCCCATGGTGGATGAGAAGAAAGACGAGCAGGTAGGAGATCCTATCAAAATGTTGCTCGAAGAAGCCCTCGAGTGGATGGATAGCTTTGCGCAGATCCTTTAGCGTCTACCCAGAGGCAACGCATTGGCTTCCAAAAACTGCTCTGGAAACTCCACATCATTTAAGGTACAAGTTAATTTTGAAATCCCCAACTTTGAGGGTTAAATAGACACAGATGTCGTAGATAAATTGTTAAACTTGCTAGATGGGTATTTTTTTGTTCATGAATTTTCGAGTCAGGAAAAGATTGTTTTCACTCTTCTCAAAGCAGCCCCACACGTCAAGGACTGGTGGGAAACCTATTGTGAGCAGAAGAATGAAAGTACAGGCTCACTATTTTCAGCCGCACCCATTTGGGATTCATTCTAGGATGTTGTCAAGGAGTAGTAGTACCTTGTCAAAAGCTATGAGGAAAAATACATCAAATGGACCACACTGCGACAGGGAAGGGACCAAGATATGTCGGAGTTCACAAACATTTTTCATACCCTTCACACGCAGTTGGGTATCAAGGACTCTGAGCTCCATTTGGTACTCAAATAACGCAACTGCCTACACAGATACATCCAGGAAGATACATCTCCTCGCTCAGCACGGCATATCAATACGCTGTCAAAATTGAGCAAAAGTTCAAACAGAAGAAGCGAGACTTTGGATCTGCAAATCTGAAGTCCAAAGGAAAAAGCCAAGGCGGGGTCACCTAAGACAACCTGTCGAAGCCGCAAGAAAAGAACAACACCACGATGTCAAAGAAGGACACAGGAAAGTGGTGTGAGTTCCACAACAGTCCCACTCATAACACAAGTGAGTGTCGGACCAAGCAGTCGCTGGTGGCCGAGTTGAAGGCTTCTGAATCAGATGCATGTTCCAACCCTGAGTCAGAACCCGACAAGGGGAATGGCAAAGGGAATTAGATCATTGATGTGAATCCCAATGCCATTGTTGCCACCACTAAGATCCAAAAGAATGAGCCTGAAGAACTAGAGGAGGGGGAGCATCTTTTCCACTCACAAATGTGGTTGAAGGGTTCGCCACTGCAATTCATTGTTGACAGTGGCAGCCAAAAGAACCTCATTTCAGCAAAGGTCATGAAGTCATTGGGCTTACCAACTACACCACACTCGCAGCTTTACAGTATCAGGTGGCTTCATGAAGGACGAGATCTAAAAGTTCACCAGTAGTGCCGCCTTCCCTATGCATCAAGCCCGTCAAAGACGAGGTATTGTGTGATGTTACACCTCTGGATGTTTTTAATGTATTATTAGACCAGCCATACTTGTGGAGGCTACATGCTATGTATAAGTCAAGGCCTCGTGCTGTCATTATTTATTTGGATAATTCATTATACAAGATACAAGAGGTAGCCCCACCTACTGCCACCTCTTTGATCACTTCCAAGAAAGGAAGTAAGCTCATCTCACAGACTAGGAAATTCATTTTTTGTCTGGTTCACTCCCAAAGTAAGGGGAATATCGTCACCACATCGATGACCCCCATATTTGGTACTATTTTTAGTTGCACCCACTAGAGATTCATTCTGAGATGCTGTCAAGGAGTAGTACTACCCTGTCAAAAGCTATGAGGACAAATACATCAAATGGACCACACTGTGGCAGGGACGGGACCAAGATGTCTCAGAGTTCACAAACATTTTTCATACCCTTCGCACACTGTTGGGTATTGAGGACTCTGAGCTGCATTTGGTACTCAAATACCGCGACTGCCTACACAGATACATCTAAGAAGAGTTGGAGTTCTTGAACATCTCCTTGCTCGGTACTGTGTATCGATATGCTATCAAAATCAAGCAAAAGTTCAAACAGAAGAAGCGAGACTTTGGATCTACAAATCTAAAGCCCAAAGGACAAAACCAAGGCGGGGTGACCCAAGACAACCTGTTGAAGCCACAAAAAAAGAACAACACCACAAAGTCAAAGAAGGACACAGGAAAATGGTGTGAGTTCCACAAGAGTCCTACTCATAACACGAGTGTCAGACCAAGCTGTCACTAGTGGCCAGGTTGAAGGCTTCCGAATCACATGCATGTTCCAACACTGAGTCAAAACCTGACAAGGGGAATGGCAAAGGGAAGCAAATCATTGATGCAGAGCCTAGTGCCATTGTTGCCACCACCAAGATCCAGAAAAATGAACCTATAGACCAAGAGGAGGGGGAGCGTCTTTTCCACTCAAAAATGTTGGTGAAGGGTTCGCCGCTGCAATTCATTGTCGAGAGTGGTAGCCAAAAGAACCTCATTTTAGCAGAGGTCGTGAAGCGGTTGGGCCTACCAACTACACCACACTCACAACTGTGCAGTATCGGGTGGCTTCATGAAGGATGAGATCTCAAAGTTTTCCAGTAGTGTCACCTTCCCTATAGCATCAAGCCCTTCACAGACGAGGTATTGTGTGATGTTACACCTCTGGATGTTTGTGATGTATTATTAGGGCAGCCATACTTGCGGACGCTACATACTGTGTATGAGTCAAGGCCTCGCACTATCATTATTTCTTTGGATAATTCATTATACAGGATACCGAAGGTAGCCCCACCTGTTGCCACCTCTTTGATCACTCCCAAGAAAGGTAGCAAGCTCATCTCCTAGACTAGCAAATTCATTTTCTGTCTGGTTCGTTCCCAAAGTAAGGGGAAGATCGTCACCACATCCATGACCCCCACGAAGGGTCCCTCCATGCAGCAGCAGTAGTAGAGGGATATGGTCATGAAAGAACACAGGAACATCTTCTCCTCACCCACAGGGATAGTGTTACATTTTCAGGTTAAGAATTCATTTGATATGACTCCCAGAGCACTTCTACCCAACGGGGCGATATATCATCGCTCAATTCTGAAAAGTGACAAGTACAAGAAGCGAAAAGATCAACATTGGGCGCCACACAAGTGTACACACATTATTCCTCCATTCCTTCGCTTGCACCAATTGTTCAATGTGGACCATCTCGACCCTTCTTCCCACCATTACTGGACACATCAGAGATTACAGAATAGCTCACTAGAGACCCAGCTCAACAGAAGCTTCCTCATCTCAGGGAGAAACTCAACACAATGGGGACGATTTCTTCCTAAGGGGGGAGGAATGATCCAGGTGGATGTTGGTGGCCACCCACCTATCCCATTTGGACCCCCACAACTTTCTCTTTCAGATTTTCAGTTTCCTAAATTGTAGCACATTTTACTATTTTTAGCAGTTTTTTGGGTCCTAAACTTCCGGAGCTGTTTTGAGGCCCCAAACAACGTTTTTTGGGAAATCTGGGAGCATCATGGGTCCATGAACTAATGTTGCTCTTCCAAAAGTTGTAGTGCTTAGACAGAGCTTTCTAATGAGATATTGTATGTGTCAAACAGAGATCATATGCCAAAGTTATGACCCCAGGAAATTGATGTACCAATTTACCCAAACAGGGCCCACAATTTGGCGTTTCATCTTCCAGGGTTAGGTTTTGGGATGTTAAGGGTTTTCCATTGTTTCTCAACAATAAATAGGCCTTCGAGCCTCATTGTAACACAGTTTAGAGGCATGTAGCCACCACATCTCTTCTCAGAGATACACTAACATCGCCCTAACTGTTTATTTCCATTTCTGTTTGTAAGCATATTTTAGTATTTTACATTAATGAAATGAAGTATTATTTCCACTTCATCCCTGTGTTTATGGTTATCTCTGTAATTTGTTGCGTTCTTGCTTAAATCCGGATCAGTGTTATCAAAGCAGTCTGCTTTTTCTCTGTTTTTCTTTACATGTCCCCAACGAGGTCGGGATATAAGGAGTTAGGGCTTGAACTGGTCGAACCTTTGTAAGACCGGCCTCGCAAATCCCGATAGACTCAAATGGTGGATGAGAAGAAAGATGAGGGGGCAGGAGATCCTATCAAAATCTTACTCGAAGAAGCCCTAGAGTGGCAAAGGAACACAATGATGGATAGCTTTTCCGAGATCCTTCAACGGCTACCCAGAGGTGACGCATCGACTTCCAACAACCACTCCGTTAACACCACACCATTTAAGGTACATGTTAATTTTGAAATCCCCATCTTTGAGAGTCAAATAGATGCAAATGCCATAGATAAATGGTTAAATCTTCTAGATGGGTATTTTTCTGTTCATGAATTTTTGAGTCGGGAAAAGATTGCTTTCGCTCTTCTCAAAGCAACCCCCCACGTCAAGTACTTGTGGGAAATCTACTGCAAGCAGAAGAATGAAAGTATGGGCTCATTATTTTTAGCCGCGACCACTTGGGATTCATTTTGGGATGCCTTCAAGGAGAAGTACTACCCTATCAAAAGCTATGAGTACAAATACATCAAATGGACCACACTACAGCAGGGAAGGGACCAAGATGTGTCGAAGTACACAGACATTTTTCATACCCTTCACACACAGTTGGGTATCAAGGACTCTAAGCTTCATTTGGTACTCAAATACCGCGGCTACCTACACAGATACATCCAAGAAGAGATGGAGTTCCTGAACATCTCCTCGCTCGGCACGAAGTATCGATACATTGTCAAAATCAAGAAAAAGTTAAAACACAAGAAGCGAGACTTTGGATCTACAAATCTAAAGCCCAAAGGACAAAGCCAAGGCAGGGTGACCCAAGACAACCCGTCAAAGCCACAAGAAAGGAACAACACCACGAAGTCAAAGAAGGACATAGGAAGGTGGTGTGAGTTCCATAAGGGTCCCACTCATAACACAAGTGAGTGTCGGACCAAGCAATCGCTGGTGGTTGAATTGAAGGCTTCCGAATCAAATGCATGTTCCAACCCTAAGTCAGAACCCGACAAGGGGAATAGCAAAGGGAACCAGATCATTGATGCAGGGCCCAGCACCACTGTTGCCACCACCAAGATCCAGAAGAATGAGCGTGAAGACCCAGAGGAGGGGGAGCGTCTTTTCCACTCACAAATGCAGGTGGCAGGTTTGCCGCTGCAATTCATTGTCAACAGTGGTAGCCAAAAGAACCTGATTTCAGCAGAGGTCGTGAAGCGGTTGGGCCTACTGACTACACCATGCCCATAGTTGTACAGTATTGGGTGGCTTCATGAAGGATGAGATCTCAAAGTTCGCTAGCAATGTCGCCTTCCCTATAGCATCAAGCCCTTCATAGACGAGGTATTGTGTGATGTTACACCTCTGGATGTTTGTGATGTATTATTAGGCCAGCCATACTTGTGGAGGCTACATGTTATGTATGAGTCAAAGCCTCACACTGTCATTATTTCTTTCAATAATTCATTATATAGGATACCAGAGGTAGCCCCACCTACTGCCACCTCTTTGATCACTCCCAAGAAAGGCAGCAAGCTCATCTCACAGACTAGGAAATTCATTTTGTCTGGTTCGCTCCCAAAGTAAGGGGAAGATCGTCACTACATCCATGACCCCCGCGAAGGGTTCCTCCACGCAGTAGCAGCAGCGGAGGGATATGGTCATGAAATAAGATAGTAACATCTTCTCCTCACCCACATGGGTACCGTTACACTGCCAGGTTAAGCATTCATTTGATATGACTCTCGGAGCACCTCTACCCAACGAGGCAATATATCACCGCTCCATTCCAAAAAGTGACAAGTACAAGAAGCAACATGATCAACATCGGGTGCCACACAAGTTTACAAACAGTATTCCTCCATTCTTTCACTTGCACTAAGTGTTCAATGTGGATTATTGCCGACCATGCTTCCCACCATTATTGGACACATCATAGATTGCATAACAGCTCACCAGAGACCCAGCTCAGCAAAAGCTTCCTCATCTCAGGGAGAAACTCAATGTAATGGGGACCATTGCTTCCTAAGGTGGGAGGAATGATCCAGGTGGATGTTGGTGGCCACCCACCTATCCGTTTTGGACCCCCACAACTATCTCTTTCAGTTTTTTAGTTTCCTAAATTGTAGCAAAGTTTACTATTTTTAGCCGTTTTTCAGGTCCTGAACTTTCGAAGCAGTTTTGAGGTCCTAAACGATGTTTTCGGGAAATCTAGGAGCAACATCGGTTGATTGGCTAATATTTCTCTTCAAAAGTGGTAGTGCTCAGATATATCTTTCTAACGAGCTATTGTATGCATCAAATGAAGATCGTATGCCAAAGTTACGACCTCGGGAAATTGATGTACCAATTTACCCAAATGGGGCCCACAATTTGGCGTTTCATCTTCTAGGGTTAGGTTTTTGGATGTTAAGGGTTTTCCATTGTTTCTCCACACTAATTAGGCCTTCAAGCCTCATTGTAACACAGTTCAGAGGCATGTAGCCACCACATCTCTTCTCAGAGATACGCTACCATCGCCCTAGCTGTTTATTTCCATTTCTGTTTGTAAGCATGTTTCAGTATTTTACATTAATGAAATGAAGTATTATTGCCGATGCATCTCTGTGTTTATGGTTATCTCTGTAATTTGTTACATTTCTATTTAAATCTGGATTAGTGCTATCAGAGGGGTCTGCTTTTACTCTGTTTTTCTTTGCATGTCCCCAATGAGGTCAAGATATAAGGAGTTAGGGCTTGAACTGGTCGAACCTTTGCAAGACCAGCCTCGCAAATCCCGACGGCCTCCCATGTTAGATGAGAAGAAAGATAAGGGGGCAGGAGATCCTATCAAAATGTTGCTTGAAGAAGCCATCGAGCGGCAAAGGAACACGATGATGGATAGCTTTGCGCAGATCCTTCAGCAGCTACCCAGAGGAGACGCATCGGCTTCCAACATCTACTCTGGAAATGCCACACTGTTTAAGGTACAAGTTAATTTTGAAATCCCCATCTTTGAGGGTCAAATAGGCGCAGATGTCATAGATAAATGGTTAAATCTCCTAGATGGGTATTTTTTCGTTCATGAATTTTCGATTTAGGAAAAGATTGTTTTCGCTCTTGTCAAACCAGCCCCGCATGTCAAGGACTGGTGGGAAACCTATTGCGAGCAGAAGAATGAAAGTATAGGCTCACCATTTTCAGCCACACCCACTTGGGATTCATTCCGGGATGCTGTCAAGGAGTAGTACTACCCTATTAAAAGATATTAGGAAAAATACATCAAATTGACCACACTGTGATAGGGAAGGGACCAAGATGTGCCGGAGTTCACAAACATTTTTCATACCCTTCATACTCTTCATACTCAGTTGGGTATCAAGGACTTCGAGCCACATTTGGTACTCAAATACTGCAGCTGCCTACATAGATACATCCAGGAAGAGATGGAGTTCCTGAACATCTCCTCACTCGGCACAACGTATCGATACACTGTCAAAATCGAGCAAAAGTTCAAACAAAAGAAGCGAGACTTTGGATCTGCAAATCTAAAGCCCAAAGGACAAAGCCAAGGCGGGGTGACCCAAGACAACCCGCCGAAGCTGCAAGAAAAGAATATAACCACGAAGTCAAAGAAGGACACAAGAAAGTGGTGTCAGTTCCACAAGAGTCTCACTCATAACACAAGTGAGTGTCGGACCAAGCAGTCGCTAGTGGCTGAGTTGAAGGCTTCCCAATCAGATGCATGTTCCAACCCTGAGTAAGAATCCAACAAGGGGAATGGCAAAGGGAAGCAGATCATTGATGCAGAGTCCAGCATCACTCTTGCCACTGCCAAGATCCAGAAGAATGAGACTGAAGACCCAGAGGAGGGGGAGCGTCTTTTCCACTCACAAATGTGGGTGAAGGGTTCGCTGTTGGAATTCATTGTCGACAATGGTAGCCAAAGGAACCTCATTTCAGTAGAGGTCGTGAAGCAGTTGGGCCTACCGACTACACCAAACCTGCAGCTATATAGTATCAGGTGGCTTCATGAAGGATGAGATCTCAAAGTTCGCCAGTAGTGTCGCCTTCCCTATAGCATCAAGCCCTTCACACATGACGTATTGTGTGATGTTACACGTCTGGATATTTGTGATGTATTATTAGGCTAGCCATACCTGTGGAGGCTACATGCTATGTATGAGTCAAGGCCTTGCGCTATCATTATTTCTTTGGATAATTCATTATACAAGATATTGGAGGTAGCCCCACCTATCGCTACCTCTTTAATCACTGCCAAGAAAGGTAGCAAGCTCATCTCCCAGACTAGGAAATTCATTTTCTGTCTGGTTTGCTCCCAAATTAAGGGGAAGATCGTCACCACATCCATGACCCCCGCAAAGGGTTCCTCCATGCAGCAACACCAACAGAGGGATACGGTCATGAAAGAACACAGGAACATCTTCTCCTCACCCACAAGGGTATCGTTTTGTTGTTAGGTTAAGCATTCATTTGATATGAGTCCCAAAGAACCTCTACCCAACAGGGCGATATATCACCGCTCCATTTTGAAAAGTGACAAGTACAAGAAGTGACATGATCAACATCGTGCATCGCACAAGTTTACCCATAGTATTCCTCCATTCCTTCTCTTGCACCGAGTGTTCAATGTGGACTGTCACCGACCATGCTTCCCACCATTACTAGACACATCAAAGATTGCAGAACAGCTCACCAGAGACCCAGCTCAGCAGAAGCTTCCTCATCTTAGGGAGAAACTCAACACAATGGGGACCATTGCTTTCTAAGGGGGAGGAATGATCCAGGTGGATGTTGGTGGCCACCCACCTATCCCATTTGGATCCCCACAACTATCTCTTTCAGTTTTTCAGTTTCCTAAATTGTAGCACAGTTTACTATTTTTAGCAGTTTTTCAGGTCCTGAACTTCTAGAGCCATTTTGAGGCCCTAAACGATGTTTTTTGGGAAATCTGGAAGCAACATGGGTTTACCCATGTTGCTCTTCCCAAAATTGTAGTGCTCAAACAGATCTTTCTAATGAGCTATTGTACGCGTCAAACATAGATCGTATGCCAAAGTTACGATCCCAGGAAATTGATGTACCAATTTACCCAAACGGGGCCCACAATTTGGCGTTTCATCTTCTAGGTTTAGGCTTTGGATTGTTAAGGGTTTTCCATTGTTTCTCAACAAAAAATAGGCCTTTGAGCCTCATTGTAAGATAGTTCAGAGGCATGTAGCCACCACATCTCTTCTCAGAGATACGCTACCATCACCCTAGTTGTTTATTTCCATTTATGTTTGTAAGCATATTTCAGTATTTTACATTAATGAAATGAAGTATTATTTCCATTGCACTTCTGTGTTCATGGTTATCTCTGTTATTTGTTGTGTTCCTGTTTAAATCTAGATCAATGGTATCAAAGGGGTCTGCTTTTTCTCTATTTTTCTTTGCATGTCCCCAATGAGGTCAGGATATAAAGAGTTAGGGCTTGAACTGGTCAAACCTTTGCAAGACCAGCCTCACAAATCCTGACGGCCTCCCATGGCGGATGAGAAGAAAGACAAGGGGGCAGGAGATCCTATCAAAATATTGCTCGAATAAGCCCTCGTGCGGCAAAGGAACGTGATGATGGATAACTTTGCGCAGATCCTTTAGCGGCTACCCACGGGCGATGCATCGGATTCCAACAGCTACTCTGGAAATGCCACACTATTTAAGGTACAAGTTAATTTTGAAATCCCCATCTTTGAGCATCAAATAGACGCAGATGCCGTAGATAAATGGTTAAATCTTCTAGATGGGTATTTTTTTGTTCATGAATTTTTGATTCCGGAAAAGATTGTTTTTTCTCTTCTCAAAGTAGCCCCCTACGTCAAGGACTGGAGGGAAACCTACTGCGAGCAGAAGAATGAAAGTGCGGGCTCACTATTTTCAGCCGCACCCAATTGGAATTCATTCCGAGATGCTGTCAAGGAGGAGTACTACCCTGTCAAAAGCTATGAGGACAAATACATCAAATGGACCACACTACGGCAGGGAAGGGACCAAGATGTGTTGGAGTTCACAAACATTTTGCATACCCTTTGCACACAGTTGGGTATCAAGGACTCTGAGCTGTATTTGGTACTCAAATACCGCAGCTTCCTACATAGGTATGTCCAGGAAGAGATGGAGTTCCTGAACATCTCCTCGCTCGGCATGGCATATCAATACGCTGTCAAAATTGAGAAAAAGTTCAAATAGAAGAAGCGATACTTTGGATCTGCAAATCCGAAGCCCAGAGGACAAAGCCAAGGCAAGGCGACCCAAGACAACCCATCAAAGCCGCAAGAAAAGAACAACACCACGAAGTCGAGGAAGGACACAGGAAAGTGGTGTGAGTTCTACAAGAGTCCCACTCATAACACAAGTGAGTGTCAGAACAAGCAGTCACTGGTGGCCGAGTTGAAGGCTTCCGAATCAGATGCATGTTCCAACCCTAAGTCAGAACCCAACAAGGCGAATGGGAAATGGAAGCAAATCATTGATGCGGAGCGCAATGCCACTGTTGCCACCACTAAGATCCAAAAGAATGAGCCTGAAGACCCAAGAGGAGGGGGAGCATCTTTTCCAATCACAAATGTGGTTGAAGGGTTCACCGCTACAATTCACTATTGACAGTGGCAGCCAAAAGAACCTCATTTTAGTAGAGGTCATGAAGCAATTGGGCCTACCGACTACACCATACCTGCAGCCGTACAGTATCGGGTGGCTTCATGAAAGACGAGATCTCAAATTTCACCAGCAGTGCCGCCTTCCCTACAGCATCAATCCCTTCATAGATGAGGTATTGTGTGATGTTACACCTCTGGATGTTTGTGATGTATTATTAGGCCATCCATACTTGTGGAGGCTACATGATGTGTATGAGTCAAGGCCTTGCGCTATCATTATTTCTTTCGATAATTCATTATACAGGATACCGGAGGTAGCCCCACCTACCGCCACCTCTTTGATCACTGCCAAGAAAGGCAGCAAGCTGATATCACAGACTAGGAAATTTATTTTCTGTCTGGTTCACTCCCAAAGTAAGGGGAAGATCATTGCTACATCCATAACCCCCATAAAGGGTTCCTCCATGCAGCAGCAACAGCAAAGGGATACGGTCATGATAGAACATAGGAACAACTTCTCCTCACCCACAGGGGTACCACACAAGTTTCAGGTGGGTGACAAAGTTTGGTTACATCTGCAGAGAGAATGCCTTACCAGAACCCATCAGAAACTCAGAACACTCCGACATGGTCCTTACACTAGTACCAAGGCTACGGGAAACAATGCTTTGAAGCACAACATTCCTCCATTCCTTCGCTTGCACCAAGTGTTCAATGTGGACCATTTTCGACCATGCTTCCCACCATTTCTGGACACATCAGAGATTGCAGAACAACTCACCAGAGACCCAGATAAGCAAAAGCTTCCTCATCTAAGGGAGGAACTCAACACAATGGGGACCATTGCTTCCTAAGGGTGGAGGAATGATCTAGGTGGATGCTGGTGGCCACCCACCTATCCCATTTGGACCCCCACAACCGTCTCTTTCAGTTTTTTCAGTTTCCTAAATTGTAGCACAGTTTACTATTTTTAGCAATTTTTTGGGTCCTGAACTTCCGGAGCCGTTTTCAGGCCCTAAACGACGTTTTTTGGGAAATCTGGGGGAAACATGGATCCCCTTCCCAAAGTAGTAGTGCTTATATAGATATTTCTAACGAGCTATTATATGCGTCAAACAGAGATCGTATGCCAAAGTTACGACCCCGGGAAATTGATGTACCAATTTACCCAAACAGGGCCCATAATTTGGCATTTCATCTTCTAGGGTTAGGTTTCAAGATGTGAAGGGTTTTCCATTGTTTCTCAATAATAAATAGGCCTTCGAGCCTCATTGTAAGACAATTCAGAGGCATGTAGCCACCACATCTCTTCTCAGAGATAAGCTACCATCGCCCTAGCTGTTTATTTCCAATTTCGGGTTGTAAACATATTTAAGTATTTTCCATTAATGAAATGAAGTATTATTTCCGCTGCATCTTTGTGTATATGGTTATCTCTATATTTTGTGGCGTTCCTGTTTAAATCCGGATCACTTACCTTCCAAAAAGTATAGTTCGTTCCCTTGAGCATAGGTTCCTTGTTGGTGTGTCATACTTCTTGGTTTTGCATTGTTGTTGATCTTTCTACCAGTTATCAAACTAATCATGAAATAATATTACTCTGATACCAATTGTTAGAAACCAGGACAACACTAAGAGGGGAGTGAATCAGGATTGTGAGAATTTAATTTTTTTTTCTCAAAATAAATAATACTTGAAATAATAACCATATGCACACCAAACTGTAAATTATGACATGATCATATAACATGGAAGACGAACTGGGAAAACCACCAAATTGTTTATAGTGTAATGCAATGTATAAGCTACAACTTGTATTACATCAATCTTGTAGGCTCCAGCCTACTTGAAGAATTCAAACCGCAGTCTGCTACAATCTTCAACTTGTTGATTTTTTAGGATCCAACCTGAAGGAAGCTCCAACTCCTTGATTTATTAGTTTCTACCGAAAGGAGAATCAACCCCTAAAATGCAAGCTTCAACTTGCTTGATCTTCTTGATTCATCTTTCATCCAATTTTCAAACTCAAATCATGAAGGTCTCTCTTTAACAAAATTTAATCAACCTCTTGCTCATAAATTCACCATAAAAACACGTTCAAAACAATTTACTTCTTTGATCTCTGATATGAATCACACCTTAATACACTTCTCACTTTATTATGTTTAATATTTGTTTCTTATAAAGAATTTTGAGCTGCTATTTTTTTCCTTCTACTTTAGTTATGATCAGCTCTTACACTTAACAAAGATTTTGATCTCATTATCTTCTTTTTTCTCAATTTTTGTTTACTCACCTTAATGAGTTCAATTTGCATTTGATCTTAGATATGTTGTTTTTAGGTGAAAATTTGAGTTAAACTGCTATTTTTTTGCAATTCTTGAATGTTATAGGTTTTAGCAAAGGTTTAATTGGAGCTCCAACTTTAGTTGGCCACCTAGTTTGGAATTACTACCAAATATAGTGGGGTTCTGTCAAAAGAATGAATGTGGATTGGTGTTAACCCTTTATTCTTTAAGCATAAGCCTTTATGAACCATGGGCGTAACACCTTTCATAAGGATTGTAGATCATCATTTTGCATTGGCCACAAGTGGCATGGCCTATAGTACGGGTTGAACTCAAATAAAATGTAGATTAGTCTTTGTTAAAACATTCATTCCCACATCATATACTCATAACCTATATTAAGGCCTGAAGACCCAAATGAGTTTAAACTATCATTAACAACCCTATATACCTTGACCATATAACACATAGAACCATTGTAAAACTTGGCCTTGATGATATTCTTGATGTCTTGATAGATCGTTACTTGAGGGGAACATATCTGTTTCAATCTCCACCTCTCGGGTTTTTCCTCTTCATCTCATTGTAAAACTACCAAGAAGATTGAGGCAAGGCAGATACTTTTCCAAGAGTGGATGGGAAAAATATGGTCTCTTGGTCTACATCTCTTGGTATTTCCAAAACCTGTCATTTCCAAACCACCAATATGAGATATTTTAGGTTCACATCACCATATTCCACGTTTCGTTTACCTATTGTTCCATATGTTATTCATATTTGGCCCACTTGGCCACCTAAAAACGCTGAATCTACATGCCATATGTCCCTATTCTAGAATACCACGTCATCTTAAGCTGACATCATCTCACCACCATGGTTTCCACCTAATTTTCCATGTCATATTGGTCAACCAATTAGGTCACACCACTTGTCTTCTTGCCACTGGTCCACATTGTCCTGTGCCATGTCATCTGTACACAAGATGGGGGACTTAGGCTCATGTTTTTCATGAATTCCTTTGTTAAGAGTTTAAGGCTGAGACATAGATTTTCTATGTTGCAACTGATGGGAGAGAAATTTCATCTCTTAAGACCATGGGACCTCGAGGTCCTTGCACCATGTGCCAAAGAAAATGGGACGAGACGAGAATGTGATTCAAGGAATAGATAGGGGAATTTCTCGTCTCTTGGGACATGGATACCTTAGGATCTTTGGACATTGGAACAATGAACCACTGGAAAAATACTGAGTTGAGACATGAAATTTTGATAGCAAATAAAAAGAGAGGGTTTCGTCTCGAGCGTTTTCAACCTCAGGACCTCGAGCCCTCAAGCAAAATGTGCCATTTGAAAAAAGGTCGATACACAAAAATTGCATGGTAGTTGATGGGGAAAGTCCAATCTCTCGGGACCTTAAGGTGTTGGCATATTGCGTCAATAAAGTTGGCACTGTAGATAATGGGGAAATTTCTTGTCTCTCGGTATCTCGGGCACTTGCACACCACATTGTTGTAAAAAGGGACCGATATGACATGTCCAATAGTGGGACTAGAGTGCAATATTGCCTGAGCTTATATGGTCCTGCCACCTATTTGTCATTTGAAGTGAGGTCCCTCTTAAACTTCAAAAAAAAGTATAACAAAGGATTTCTTTACCAACAAGACCCCTGGCACAGGTTTCAAGTTCTTATGGAACTATGAGGCCTGGAACTCTACCAAACATCAAGCCTTATTAAATTTGGATCCATGAGGTCCTTTTCAAATTGTCATATATTAGAAAGGTATTTCTAAGCCCTATCGATCTGAACACTATGCAAGGGAATTTGAGCCGATATCTTGTACAAAATATGGATCCAAAGATTAGGCTCCTTAACCACCATTATCAACAATGACAATGTTCCTTATCACCTTTTAAATTAATGTCAACACACATTTCTAACAGATGGTGTCTAATATGCCTGTTGGAACCTAAAACTTTTTCTCCCATCCAGAGGCCTTGCAAGGGGTCATTGGAGGGGTTGTTCGATGTCATTGGAGGGGAAATGAAAAAAAAAAATATCAAAAATAAAAAAGACAAATAAATATGTAGGTGAGATCTGTGGCTACTCATTATTTGTACTCGGAAGATTATTTGTGTGATCTACAGATTCTTGAGAGGACACTACTGTAACATTATTTGGTTTTGATAAGTTAATACATTAGTCAAAAATAAATTTAAAATGTTAAGTTAGGATATGGATGAAAAAGAAAGAAAAATAAAAAATGTTACGACAATTATATATTTTATTTGCATCCATATCAAATAAAATGTTAGAAGTTAGTTGCCCTAAAGAATGGAGACAAAAGAAAAACAAAAAATGTTAAGGAAGCAAAAGAAAATAAAGGCTTTATTTTCAAAAATAGAATAAATGCAAGGGGAAATGTTAACTTCTATTAATTAATGATTAATTTCCTTAAAAGGTATTAATCTTGGTTGTAACTTTTGACATTGAATTTTATGATATATGACGTGCATATTCGATATAGGCCAAAGTCACTAAGCGACAAAACGTCATATTAGCATTAAATAAAAGGCGTGCATCATTCAACGATCGATCTACTCCCCGCCCAGATCAATAGTGGGGAGAGACTTTGCACCCCCCTCGACCATTTCTCGTTAATGTGGTGGGTGGGGGTGGGTCCCCAAGGTGGTTTTAATGGAGGACGCCCCAACCCTACGTGTCACCATTTTATTGCTCTGCACCCCCCTCCCCCTGCTCAAAACCATAAACCATTCGCTACCCCCTCCGCAATACGCTAATGGTTTTCTTTCGCCAACGGTCCTCCATCCCGCGCCTTGACCATTATCCCGTGACCAATCCAATGTCACCACCTCACATGCTCGTTGCCAAGTCATCCTATCCATCGCCACCTCACGTGCCCATTTCCCTGTTGTCATGTTCGTTCCTATTCGTTCGTTGCAGCTCTGCTCCTATACATTTAAGCCGCTACGGTCATAAATAAAATCATTAGTCCATCCCTGCATGTTATAAATAAACCTACACTTGCCTCTTTGTCACTTTTCTCTAACTCTTTACTGTTATTTGCAGGTGAAACAATTTTCTGCATATTTTCCTATTCGATTAATCTGTCACTAGAGTCGCTCTTTCTTCTGTCTGTCAGCATGGCCCCAAAAGGGAAAGCTAAAACGCAGAGTACAAAAGGAAGCACTGCTACTACCACTCAACCTGATCTTGACCATGTTCCTCTCGTTGAATATCTTTTCAAGATTGATGATGCCAAGTGTGAGTTCGATTTCCATGAACTACACCTATCGATCAAACAAAAATACGTTGACCAACAAGACTCAATCAAATTCTGGGAATCATTGTTACCTTTCTTTACTTTCCCAAAAACACATGATTTCCCTTACCTAATTACTTGGTGCCAAGCCAAATATGACCCTGTACAAAGAGCAGTGGTGGCTCATAATGGGGACATTCTGATCACCATCTCTGCTGAAACCATAAACCAGATGCTCCTAATCCCTTAATTAGACTCTCTTAGCCATTTTTCACCAGTAATACTTATGGATCTGTACCATAAGTTAACCTTTCCACAGAGAGCTCAAATCATTGAAATCGTTTTACCCAAGGATGCAGAATTACCAAAAAGGAATCCACCCTACTCATCTTCCATGTTTCATGAGGCCTCGAGACATTGTATTCCTATGCTTTCATACTTGTTAGGATATCCAGATGACCAGTCCATTGATGAAACCATCCTTGGATTCCTTTCCATCTTCAACAAAGATCAGCAACCAACATTCATGTATAATTACAGTCAATTTCTGGTTGATAATATACATGAACAATTCATGAATTTTACTATACAGGGAGTGTTCAGTTACAACTCTGTAATTCATCACATGTTTATGTTCCAGCAAACAGGATGAACAAGGAGTGAATCAATCAGTGATTCATTGGACTGAGATAGTGAGGACCACTTCAACTAGTTTTTCATTTTCAGATTTTATAGATACATTCATACATCCAGTGGCACAACTCCTCAACAATCAGACATAACCAAGGATTGGAGATGAGATAAAAAGGATTTTACATTTAAGTGAGCAGATTAAAACTGGTGACTGGTATTTATACCAGAACTATACAAAGATAAGGGTATATGGTTGTGAGCTTGCACCATATAGGTTGCCCAAGTATGTTCCTATGAGAATATTTTCTCTGGAATATATTAGGCAGATGATCCACATGGATGACCTACACTTTGTGTCAGGGAAAAGGAAATCTCAATTCAAGATCAAGGCAAAGATTGGATCATTCATTTGCAACACTAGATCAGCTGGTGTTGAGGCAGATACATTGTTAAAAAAAATGAATTTACAGCCTAGATTTACATGGTCTTATGACCATTTTAGTATGATTTCTTCCTTGAGAGTTGAATTAAAAATGACTCCTTATAATCATACTCCAAGACCAGGAATAGAAAAGTTCATGAATCAAGAGTAGTGGGTTGATGGGACACTTCAAGAGGTAGATGAACAAGTGGTATCCACCCCCAATGAACAAACTCCAGTTGCTCAGAGCAAGCAACAAAAAAGGGTGAGAAAGGAAACTTTATCTACTATTGAGATTATGAAAGGATTCATTTTTCAATAAAAGAAGCCAAAAATTGGCTTGACAACGTCAATAGAAGAAACTTAACCAATTATAATTGATCTTAGAGATTCAGAAGTTTCTACATTAGCAGGAGTTAGTGTTTCAACGACTCCTCCTACAACTAGTGTTTCAACAACTCCTCCTACAACTTCACCTTCTAGAGAGCCTCTAGAAATCATTTAGTCCACAGGAACCAGTTCCTTAGATAGTCAGAACATCTTCTCAAGGTTCCTTGAGATTAAACATAAGAATGAGACTTTGAAGTCTAATGTATATAGCCAATTCTGGAAACAAACATCAACTTCCCAGCATTGGCTTCTTTCAACTTTTGACAGTGAGAAAGGTAGAATGCAAATGGATTTCTTGCAAGCTCAAATTCCATTTCCTAAGTCTTCATCAGATTATAAAAAGATTGTGTTTTCATTTGACACTAGTCAAATTCATCCAATTGACCAGATGGATATGCACAGACAGACTGGTGAAATATTGTTTTCTACCATGAAAACTACAGTTATGTCTCTTTCCAAACTTAGGATTGTCCTATCCAATGTTCAGTCTCAGCTCAAGTTAGAAAAGATTTCTTCCTTAGCCAAAGATAACATAATAAAGGCATTGGAGGACTTTGTAATTAAAGTAGGATATGATCCAAAAGATGTAAAAGTTGCAGAGTTACTCCTAAAAAAGAAAGATGTAGACATTACTGTGCTCAGAAAACAGTTGAGGCTGCCTTCTACAAAAGATCCTCTAACAAAGGACATAGCAGAAAATGAACAACAAAAGGAGGACATGCTCAAGCTTATCATTGAGCAAAATATATAGCTCAAGAAAATGGAAGAGCAGATTGAAGAGTTACTAAAGGAGAAAGAAGTAGAAAAACTTGTTATGGTTCCAGTCATAGCAATCCCAATAGCAGTTGTAGGTACAGAACCTAGTTCATCATCAACAACCATTGAGTCTACATCAACAACAACTGATCCAACAAGATTATCACAAAATTGGCCCTACAGAAACAGGAAAATGAAAAGTTACTGAAAAAATTCCAAAGTTTAGAATTGCAAAAAGTCAAGAATGACACTTTGTATGTTGAGGAGATGCAGAAGTCCCACAGATGGGAACTTAAGATCCAGAAGTTGGAAAGTGAGTCCCTAATGGTAGATATTTTGGCTCAAACCAAGGAAAATATTTGGACACACATCAGCCAATCTATGACAAATATATGGCCATCCATACAAATTATTTTTGAACAACAAGAACTCATTACTAGATGCAGAGCAGAAATGGAAAAATAGAAAGCAGCTTTGAAGACCAAGCTAGCAGAAGCCACAGATATGATAAAGGTACTAAATTCAAAAAGTAGAGAAGAACTGGAAGAAATAAATATTTCCAACAGAACAACTACAATCTTAGAGATTAAGAAGGTCTTGCAAAAGAAGAATTTGATTAACTAGCTAAAAACAAAATGTCAAACCTTGGATGTTGTTGTCCAAAGGTTTCATTCAAAGTTTAATATCTTGAGTCAGAAACGACTACCAAGATTGGTAGACCTGAATGATAAATTGATCAGATTAGAATATTATTGCAAGGAATTGTATACTATTGCCATGGACAGAGCCATATTTGCAGGAGTCAAAGGATAGATAACAGGGAAGGTCTTTCTGGAAGCCTTGGAATTTGATTTGACCATCAAACATGAAATTAGACATCTGTTCCTTAACAAGCCAACTTTTGAGAGGTACAAAGAAGTGGAGGAAATATTCAGAAAGATGGTGAATTTGGAAATCCCAAGTGATGAAAGATGGGATAAATTGTGTGAAACCATTTAGTAATTTCTGATCCTAACAGTATGATAGTTCATTAGCTTTTTCAGGCCAAACCATCAACAGATTCCCACAATATAGAGCCACCTCTTCAGCAATTTCTCGGTTCCTACAATATTGTCCTATTTTTGTAATTTTGTCCTATTTTGGTATGTTGTTCCAACATATCATAGATCTTTTCCAAATTTTTGTATAAATAACTCGTTCTTTGAGTTATTATGGGTTGAACCCTTGAACAATCTATCAAGCAGATTTATACGAAGCATTTTTTTGAAATAATAAAGGATTCTAGATTTACCTCATATGGTCTATTTCTCAGTGAGTTCTACTTCATGTTATACATTCATTATGTTTTCTTGATATAAATTATGTCTTTTACAGTTATCTGATTCAAAATGTAACTAAGTTTCAGTCTCATTTTGAATCCCCTGTGAAATTGTGTTTATAAAAAGAGAATTATTTACATAACAATTTGTTATTGTAAGTTCCTCTTTAATTATAAATTACATCTGATATCTGCAACAGTTTAATTATATTTTGTTGATTAAGTAAACATTGTTTTCTTAATTTCTTCTTATAATTGGTTAAGTATTTAGTTTGAATATTAAATGAATTATACTTCTTTATGCTCTACTTTTCCACTCATTTAAAATCAAATTAACTATGTGCAATTAAATAACAACCTTTTATTTTACTTGGAAATCTATCTAAGTTTAAAAGCACATGTTTATAAATTGTTCACTGGTCATCCAACCATTCAAAACAACGAAACATTATATATGCTTTGGCATAACTAATTGACCTAGAGTTATCTCAAAGTACAACAGACACCAGCGACAAAGCTCCATTGAATGCTAACAGTACCAAAGCCTTCACATAACCCAATGGTAAACCTTTTTAGCAACAACCATGCTCTAAAAGCCCCATCGCATCTTGCCCATCTTCCGGTGCTAACTCCTCCTTGCAACATGCATCCTCGCCAAACATGACTGACTACTATTTACACTCATGTAGATGGAGTAAGCTAACAGGTCAACGAAACACCCTTCGGGTTTTGTGCCCCCTCACCGTCAGCGAGGCCCTTCCCAAACATTCGTGTTAACAACTCCGTTTCCAACGTCTGTTTCCTCCCTTGTCATCCAGATACTCTGTTGGTGGAGCTCCCGTTTGCAGGCAACCTCGTCGGACGACACGATGGGTCACCTAACTCACGCAACTGCACACCCTGAATTCCCGCCTTCGTTAGCCTGCATTCCATTCGATCCGGGATAATTTTGAAGCCCATGCACCCTTAGACGGAAAAAATTAAAACTGCTTGCAAATATCGGTCCAATGTTCAACGTGACCAGCAAAGTTCAAAATAGGAAATGTCGCAAGTTGCAAATTCCAGGTCTAGTTAATAAGCATGCACACTCAGACGGAGAAAATTGAAATTGCTTGTGTTGATCAGACTGAAAATGTCGATCCAATGTTCAACGTGAATGGATCTTAAATTCCGTAAAGAACATGCAAAAATCGTGACATACATTTATACCTAGACGTCGCTCATATTGTAAGTTCAAAATAGGAAATGTCAAAACCTACGCAGATTCCAGATCTGGCTAATAAGCATAATGTTTATTTTTCCGTCATTTTTTATGGTGCTGGTCAAAATCCAATTAAAAAAAAAACTTCATCCCCTACATTACTAAACCCCAATTTGTAAAACCCTAAATCCTCCACATTACTAAAACCAAATTTATTCAAACTATTATATAAAGGAAATGTTGTTCTAGGTTGCACACAACTGATTGTTGCTTGTCAAGGTTAGGAGAGCACCAAAATTGATTGCAAAAAAAACCATAGGTCAACTTGCTGGTCAACCATTGTGGAAAATCGTTGGTCAACCATTGTGGCAACTCACTTGTTAACCCTGGTTAATGATTGTGGCAACTTGTTGGTTAAATGTTGCGGCAACTCGTTGTTTCACCATTGCGGCAACTCACTGGTTGACTGTTGAGGCAGATCATTGGTTTACCACTGTCACAACACATTGATTTACAATTGGGTGTCCTTACAGTTGTTGAAACTCGTTGGGTCACGGTTGCAGCACATTCTGGGTTATTGTTGCAGCAACTCATTGGGTCAGAAAATGGTAAATCAAGTCAAATGGGAAACAATCATTGCCCTTCCGGTGGAAGACCCTAAAGAAAATATCATATTTTCTAGAAAGGATTTAGATTGGTTTGAAGTACATGGAAAATGCATGGAGATTGATTAGATTGCAAAATCCCCTTCAACTAGAATTGGAGACTTTATTAGAGGAGAGGAAATGAACCCAGATGCTCCATTTTCTTTCACCCGGGTACAAAATAAATGCCCAGGCTCAAGGCATACTCCTTCCTTGCTATATGAAGTGTAAGTTTTTAGAGATGCATTGTTTAGATGTTGGTGTTAATAGTGCTCGATCATTTTGCATGGATTCATTTGTATTGAATTTTCAAACATTTTTATGCAGTTATTCTTGTTCATATGGCCCCAAGGATAGAAAAGGACAAGATGAAATGAAGCAAAGATCCTAGATTGTGAAAAATAGGGGTTGTCAATGCCATTTCATTGTAAAATTTATGGTTCAAATCCCTGAGATAGCGATAATAACATATAGCATGTATGAACATGTAGATAGCCAAGGATGGTTTTTTCATGGCCAAGAGGACACTTTGGGTCATGCTAGGTCCCTGCATCAACCAAAGTTATCAAGGGACATGGTTTCCTATGTAGGGAGTTGTTTCTTCTTGGAAGTGCCAGTTGACTCGGTTTGCAAAATGCATGTCAAAAAATATGTTGACATGGATGTTGTATCTCGAGATAGGGATTTCTTTTTGTGTAGGAAATATGTTGTTAACATCTGTAATCGTATAATGAAGGGAAAGTATTAGTGGCATAAGAAGGATGAAATCAGTGTGAACCTTTGGTATAGAAAACACCCAGATGGTTTTTTCTTTTATCAAAAGCCCAATGGTGGAGAGATCCATTTTATAGTTGGAATTCAAACGAAGTGGATATTGGAGACCATGGTGAAGCTATCGAATAATAGCCTAATAGCCATGGCTTCAACATTCAACATGAATAAATATGGGGTGAGTGTATTAAGAATGATTGATCTTGTACACTAATTTTATTAGTAATGATTGATAATGATTAATGAGCTGAAGTTGACTTCAAATGTTTTTTGAATGTGATAGTATCAGTTGTACACACTCGTGGTGTTTGATGAGCAACAAAGTGGGGTGCTGGTTGCATGGGCGATGACATCATGTAATATATCACAAGAAATTTCACAATGGTTGGACCACCTCATGCATAAGTGTCACCAAGTTGATCATAGTTGGAAAGTTAATGCCTTCATGGTTGATGATGCATTGGTTGGAATCAATGCTTTAAGGTAACTTCAATCTTCTTATTTTATAGTACAACTTGATTTTATTACAAAAATAACATGCTTGAAATGAATTGAATGTGGCAGGAGAATCACAAGGTGCAATGTTATCTTGTGTGTTTGGCACGTACATAAAGCATGGCTAAAAAATGTGAATCGATTGGCGAGTAGTCTGGAAATAGAAAAAGAGATGTTTAGTGATTTGGGTTTAATTATAAATTATTGTTCCAATGTTGAAATGAGCAATTCAATTAATGCTTTCTTCAAAAAAATTTATAATGAGGAGAAGTTCCTAGACTATTTCCACAAGAATTGGGTTGTTGATGATAAGATTTGTAAGTTGACAAACTCTTTCTTACATTTCTCTTTTGGTTTTCATACGGATGAAATATCTTCATTAACCCAACATTTATGCAATTAGGGAAGTGGGTGAAATGTTGTTGGGATTTTTCCCATGCAAATCAAGAGACAAACAATGTTGTGGAGTCATATCGTTGTTACCTAAAGACAAACTTTCAATCTGATAGAAGAAAAAAATGTTCTCGTAGGATGGATTGGTTGATATATGTTCTTCTAACAAATGTTGAACCCTATTATCGGTTTAAGGAAATTCTAAACAAGGAAGGATTTTTGAATAATTACAGGAAAAAGAAACAATTTGAATCATCAATGGAAAAAGCAAAAAGAATTCCAGATAGTGATTGCATCCCTCATGATAAAATGTCTCATGATTTTTGGGTGAGGAGTCAATCTAAACCTAGTAAGAAATATCTTGTCACTTGTCATCGCACAAATTTCTTAACTTGTGATTGCCCATCGTCTATTCATGGCAAAATTTGCAAGAATGCCATAAAGGTAGGTTGGTTGTCTTCCCATTCAATGAATTCAAATTAATTAGTAACTCATTAAAGCACAATTGATTCATACAATGAACCTCCCGAGATAAATATAGAGGCAATATCAGATCTTGGTGAAGATACAAACACATTTTCCATGGATAGTCACAATGTTGATGTAAATGTTGAAGGATTGGAGTTGGACAAATGGGATTTGGTTGGCTACATAGACCTGGTTCGAAAAAGTCCTCTTGCTACTTTGACCAAGACTGAACACTTGATTTCTTTGGTTAAAAAAATGTTGGATGATGCCAACAATCTTCATATTATGGATTATGAATTCACATGTGGGTTGGATGCTTTTGAGCCATATTAGAAGAGGAAGAAGAGTTTCTTAAGCCCCAAAAGGTGAAGAAAAACAAGCAAACAAAATGCAAGATTGGAAATTGACTTGAATATCGCTGTAGATGAAGATGAACCATTTGATTTTGAACAAATCAACAACCAAGGTCGCCCTCGCTCCAACAATTCATGTCTTTCCAGGTTTGTTGTGATGCATTTGTTTTCAATTTGATTTTAATATTTATTAGTGTATTATATGTATTTGATGTATTATTGTTTTGTTGAATATGTTCATGTATGCTTGATAGGTGGTGACGATATGTTTGCTGAGTTGTCTAATTTGTATGAATTATCATTAAGGTTAGTAAATAACTCCATGCATTTACACTCAGTCTTTTAATACATCAATTATTTTGTATGTTATGAAAGATAGTTGTTTAGTCAATTTGGTGTCCTAAATTGCTTGCATGAATTATCAACCGAGGTTTGTAGACTGATGAAGTGTGGTGCACTATATGTGATTAGTTAACTTTTCTCTTACTTCGTTGTTTTGTATTTTTATGTTTGTTTGGGGGTTTATGTTCTTTGATGTCTAAGAATATACAATCTATGAGAGATTTAGATGGATATAATGAGTTTTTAGAGGAAGGATAGGTTCCTAAGTTAGTCTAATCTCCTAAAAATGGACCAAGAATCATTTTTAACTAATTAATACCTAACACGAGAAAAAGAGCATCTATCTTATCTACGATTTAGTCCTAATCCATGGATCTAATTCAAAATTAATACTGATGTAGAAGGTAATTCAATAATTGCATTCATTTAGCCATTCAACCATTCAATTTTGGAACATGATAGAATCAATCTCCTTGAAATGGTTTTTTGGAATGTCAAGTGATGCAACTAAGTAATGACCTGAAAACAGAAAAGAAAAGATGACAGTTTGTAAAACTAACAATGTGCTGAGTAAGCTCAATCACTGCATGAATTAGATATTCAACCAATTAAGTTAGAATTGTCATCATTTCGAAATGGTTTTGAGAACATCTATTAATACAACTAATTGACAGTTCTATGCTAAGAAAATGAGTAATCAAAATAGTAAGAAGCTAAGAAACTGTGTATTCTCATTACTTCATTTTTCATTCAGTCATTATACAATATCGCAGAAGAATAAGACTTGCACAATTGTGATTTTTATCCTCACACTATTGGTTACAAATTGAAATGAAACAAAAACTAGAGAAAACAAACTTGTAGAGAACAGAGTAATAGAAATTAAAATGAAAACAACAAGTGAAAAACCTCCTTCAGTGCAGGGGCCCTCTGCAACGGATGTGGCTAGATAACAACTAATTAAATATGCACTTTTAAACCACCATTGACAAAACAAAGTTTGTATTATCAACAAAACGAAGTCTGAACAGAGTTTTTAACAAAAGCCTGTAATCCCTTCTAGCTTCTAACTACTTCTCGATCTCATTTAACCAATATTTATAGAGAAACAACATATCTATCTAAGAGAAAATCTTGTTACAGGTGGCTTGATCCGAATCTATCATGACTGTTTGTAAGAAGACATGCTACAAGTGGCTTAATTCGAATTGTAATGTGACTGTTAAACTTCTGATCAGCTACAGGTGGCCTGATTTGTATTAACTCCTCCACATTTGATCAGCTACAAGTGGCTTAATCCACATTAACTCTTCAACAAAACTGTTAGACTCTTTATTAGCTACTAAAGAGAAAATCAAGAGTCCTACTACTACTAGATAATGTATTTGACTCCATCTCTGACCATGACTTCAGGTATGCTTTTATGTCGATCTAGACCAAGTGAGTAGGATAGAATCCATGTGGAGTATTCTGGAGATGCCCATGTGGCACAGTTCTTCATTTGACACCTGTAACCTGCCAAACCATGAGAGTAGCTACGGAACCCATAGTTAGCTACATAATAGGTTGCATTCTGTAGCTAATTTGCAAAAATCTATTAAAATAGAAAGAGCATGAAAATATCATACGGTGATCATTTTAATGCTTTCCTAAGACAAAATCTAGCATTTATCATTGATTGGATCTGTAGTCTTGTGAGAAATCAAGAGAAAAAGGTGAGAATAAATGTCAAGGGGAAGGTAATTCTAAGGTGCAACATACCCCCACTGCAAAATCATTACATGTCCTCATGCAATTTTCCAAAAATGTGAGTTCTTCTTCTCTAATGAATTCGCTCAGACACTTCTGCTAGTACATCCAATTTTCTTCTCTTGTTATTATTTGAAGTGACCATCATTCTAGGTTTCTTCATAAGAAGCCTATATTTGAGGTTGATCACTGTTCTGTTCAGACTTCTATTCTTTATTTTCAACTTCCTATTTTTCTTATACCACAGTCCTAGATGCAAAATGGTATTATCATGAATAGCCTTGTCCAATTTACTTTGTTCCTTCAAGGTTTCATTCTCCTTTTTGATATGTTTGTTCAATATCTCTAATTCATAAATTTCCTGTTTGAGAGAGTCAATTAGAGGTTCTTGTGGATTGACAGAGGGTTCTGGATTCATTGAGACACTTTTCTTCTCCATTGATTCTATATAATCATATATTTGTTGTTGTACTGGGTCTATGCCTAGAGATCTTCTGCTTGGGCTACCTTCAAAATGATGGTTAGGAGAATTTTGAGGGCTGTGTGCAAAAGAGATGTTAACAGGAGAAGTTTTTGGGGTTTCCTCTTCTAAGTTTATGAACTCCATCCCTTTTGACAGTGTTTTCTTTGCTAATCCTCAGAGTCTAGAGCTTCTTCTAGGTTGTGGATGACTTACATTCTCTTTCTCTGTGACCTTTTTCTATTTTCTTATCTTTCCTCTTGCTCTGATTTTTTATTTTTTCTCATTTCTGTCAATTCTTCAGATATTAATATTTCATCATCTTTCTGTGATGAAGACTTAGGTCTATCTTTAATGGTTATAACAATATTCATTCCTCTTCTTTTTCTAACATTATCTTCTTTGGGTAACTCTGGTGCTTCTTGAAAATGATTTCTAATGAGGAAATCCTCCCAAGTATCTCCTATGCCTTTTAAATGAAACTCAATCAATATCTTTATCAACCCATGGTGGTACATGGTTGTGTCTATGAACTCTAATTTATTTTGCATATTTGAGGCCATCCTTCTTAAACTATTTAGCAGGAAGAAAGGAAGATTGATTTCTCCATTTTCTGGTAAATTCATCAGTAAACATATATGGTATACATACATGCACTCGAATCTCCCCTCATAGGTGATAAATTTCTGTAATATCAAAAAAATACTCCTCCATTTATTTTTAAGAGGTGAAATGGGAATTCCTTTTCTAAAAACAGAGACATCCATACCTGGGTTCCTAAGGATTACTTTCCATGATTCACTGTGGAATTCCTTGTTTTTGAACCATCTTTCACCATGTCTTGGAAGTTCTGTAGCCTCTGTTATGAACGACTCTGTTACTGCAAACTTAATATCTCCAATTTCTACCAAAGGACCATCAAAAGATCTAGCAAAAGATTTTGCGAACCTTTATGAAAACCATCAAATTTTTCGATGAATTTGAGCCATCCAGCGTTCTACAACATCTCCTTGAGATGTGGGCATCCTTCCATATACTTTGCTCCTACCGATTCTAACCTGACAATGAGTCCCATGCCTTCTACTTCACAAAATTCCTTAACCTTCAGAATCACCCTTCCTGGTTTATGAAATGGATTGACTGCGAGTATGGTGAAAAGAACTGCAGGTTTGCATGAAATAAGTAGATGGTAAGGGTTTTCGAGAGACATGGAAAAATATGTCACGTCGCAGTCATGACCATTAAAAACAATGAGGGAGTTAATTATGGACCGTTATGTGATGGAAGACGAATGGTGTGGCGGATATGCAGTATGATAGAGATTGCAATCAAATCAAATGATGATTTGTCATGGAAACATATGAATGGCCATATTATATATACTCTATGTTCTAACCTTTTTATTTTAAAATAAATTTTGTCACTTTTACCTCTTGGAACTTAACCTTTTTGTTTGTTGTTTTTCTTTGATGTTGATCCACAGATACCCTTCTTAGCATATCAGTCTTCAAAAAAAAAAGTTTCTTCAATTCCCTGCAATCAACATTTATTTGGAACAGAGTTGCGGAATGATATATGGCTACATAATCAAATGGGCTGCGAAATGGAATTAGCTGCAGAACATGATAAAGATGAAATATGGCTATGGAACATGGATGTGAAATAAAATGAAAATGGAGTGTAATGAAAGGAAAATGGAATATAACAGTGAAAGGGAATGAAAGTGAAGTGAGATGAAATGAAATGAAATGAATTTGCAGATTAGGCACTGCGAACGAATGTAGCTTTATGTCACTACTTATTACAGAAAGAAAATAGGAAATATAGGATGTTAGAAATCTCTAATTTTCACCTTGTATTTCCTGTATAAGTAAGCCAATGAACAATTGGTTTTCAGACTTATACATCTTATATATATATATATATATATATACTGGAAACCTAAGTTAGTGGAGAAGAAGAATTCTTCTTCACCAACTTCATCTCAGTGTTATCTTGGAAAATTCTAACAAAATCCTCCCTTAAAATTTGGCTTATGATATATCTTTAACTGATGGCCATTTACAAGAAGAGGTACCTTTCTCTCATCTATTGTCCTTATTCTCACTGCTCCATTATTAAAGACTTCTTCAATCTCATATGGCCCAAGCCAATGAATCTGAAACTTCCCTTGAAAATATTTGAATTTTGAATCGAAAAAAGTGCAAAATCTCTCGCTTAAAACTTCTTCTCCTTGATATACTTATCATTCCATTTAGCCCTTTGCTGTTGGAATAAACTAGTTCTTCGAACTGCATCTTGCCTGATTTCATCAAGCTCATTGAGCTGCTCCAATCTATGTTTCTGTGCTTCTGATAAATCCAGTCCCAAATGGACTGCCATCTTGAAGGTTCTGATTTGAAACTCTATAGGGAACAAGACTTGTTTCCCATAAACAAGCTCATAGGGAGTATGTCATGTTATGTTCCTCCATGTAGTTCTGTAGGCCCATAAGGCTTCAGGAAGCCTTTCCTCCCAATCTCTTCTGTGTATATGTACAGTCCTAGTGAGAATTCCTTCAATCACCTTATTGACAGATTCAAATTGACCATTTGCTTGTGTATGGTAAGGAGTAAACTTCCTATTTTTTATCTTGTATTCTTCCACAAGTCTTTCCACCATTTTAGGTGTAAATTGAGATTCTTGATTTGTCACTATTTCTCTTGGAACACCAAAACGAGTGAAGATGTCCTCAAAAAGAAAATTAACTACAAATTTCTCATTAGCAAAGGGTAATGCTTTAGCTTCTACCCATTTAGTGACATAATCAGTGCATACCAAAATATACTTCTTTTGTTTAGATGGAGGATTAATTGGTCCAACAAAATCCAAATCCCATTTTTCAAAAGGTTCAATGAGTATCTGAAATTGTAGCGGCATTTCATCTTCTTGAACACATCTTCTTATCATGAGATCTGGACCTATTTTATACAATTCATTAGTAATCCATGAGTAATTTGCACTTGTTTGAATGCCTTTTCTTTTCTCCTTAGGAAATAGATGTGAAGGTAATTTTCATGTGACTAAGTAATTAGCAATATCTGCAAACCAAGGAGTTTGAGTAGTTACTACTAAAGGATATTCATCAGGAAATTTATCTTCAACTGGAGTGTAATCTTTGATATTTTGAATTCTAGACAAGAAATCAGCAACTGTATTTTGTTTTCCAGGTCTATCCAAAACAGTGACATTGAACTCTTACAGGAGTAATAACCATCTTGTAACTCTGCCATTAGTAATTGGTTTATTCATTAAGTATCTAATTGCAGAGTGATATGTATGAACAAAGGTTTCATAGCCTATTATATAATGTCTGAACTTGTTGATAGCATGAACAACAGCTAAGAATTCATTTTTAGTTACAGTGTAATTTAACTCAGTGGGAGTCAAATTCTTTCTTGTGTAGTAGATGGCATAAGGGATCAAATCTTTTTGTCCTTATACAACTCCCAGAGCTATATCTAAAGCATCTGTTGAAATATGAAAAGGACCTCTTAAGATGGGTGCCTCAAAAATTTTTGCTTTCAAAGTCTCAAATGCCAACTGGCGATCAGAATTCCAATTGAATTCACAATCCTTGGTGAGAAATTTGAAGAGTGGTGATGCTGGTTTAGTGAAATTTTCTATAAACCTTCTATAATATCCTGTGAATCCTAGAAAACTTCTAACATCCTTTTGACAACTTGGAATTGATAATTTAGAGATGACTTCAACTTTAGAATTATCAACCTTAATTCCATCTCCTAAAATGTGATGTCCTAAAACAATCCCTTCTGTAAACATCATAAAACATTTTTCATGGCTTAGTGAAAGGTTTGCTTCCTTACATCTTTTAAGAAAGTTTTCCAAATTTTCTAATGCTTCCTCAAGTGTATTCCCATAAACCGTAAAGTCATCCATATATACCTCTACACAATCATGTACCAGATCAAAAAATTCCTAGTACTACTCTTTGAAATGTTGTAGGTGCATTGCATAATCCAAAAGGCAGTACTTAGTAGGCATAAGTTCCCCATGCAGGTAAATGTGGTTTTATCTCAATCTTTAGGTGCTACTTGAATCTAATTGTAACCACTAAAACCATCCAAGAATGAAAAGTAATTCTTACCTACTAATGTATCTAACACTTGATCTATGAAGGGCAAAGGAAAATTATCTTTCTGGGTAGCTTTATTCAATTCTCGATAATCAATAAATACCCTCCATTTACCATTATTTTTAGGCACAATCACTACAGGAGAAACCCATTGGCTATCCGAAATTGGGTAGATAAAATTTACATTCAGCAATTTTTGCAACTCTTCTTTCACAATTTCCCTAAGATTTGGATTCATCCTTCTTTGAGGTTTTCTGATAGGTGTTGGGTAGCAGATACCCCACGTAACAGTTTTGGGGCTTGAAGCCCACATTTTTGGGAATTTTACTGTAAAAGCTTCGCGAAGTGTGCAAAGCGTGAATTGTAATGGGTCAAGTCCAAGGGTAGTTCGCCCTAAAATATTATAAGTTAATCTAGAATGTGTCAACTTTCCCGTGGTTCGCAGACCATGGGAATGAATAAATAAGAGCAAGGCTCGAAGTGTAAAGTAGATTTCGGTAACAAAAGTAATATGGGTATCTGAACGAGATAGTAGATCTGAGTCTGTGAAATGTAATTTTGGGTTGTAATAGGAGATAGAGGTGTCGCAGCTGTGTGTGCGGAGGCTTGGTTAGAGTCCATAGTTGTGTGCATGGACCCCTACAGCTATGTGAACAGGGCAGGAAGTTGGTTGTAACCAGATAAAGGGCATTAATAAAGATAAGTGGTTCTAAAATATTGTGTATCTATTCTTGATTCTGGTTTATGCAACGGATCACAGATCTATATGTTTATGCTTATGTTATGATTTTATGTGTATCATTAATATTTATGGTTGCGCGCATCTTTGTTTAAGTTAAATAATAACTGGGAGTGCTATAACTTCGTAAGTAAACAAAGATCTATAATAATAAGAAGCACAAGAAAGGGTAAATTGCATTCGCGCTTGATTAAGATAGATGCTTTGAAATGATAGCTGCACGAAGCATCCCTGTGTGTAGGATTGCTCCGCTCAAACCCAAACCCCATCAAGACATCCGTAGGGTGCAGAAACCTAGTTCCAGCACCCTCCCATACTACCTCGAGTGAGACTTCAATTCGTGCTCCACGGACTGTTACCGAAAGGGCCAGTAGTGTGGGGATTTGTTTGGATATACATTTTTGAACCTGGGTCAGGCCCCAATAAGCCAACAAATGGTTCCATTGCCAGGACCAGGATCTGCCTAAGGGATGTCTGATGTCAGAATGCTGGAACCCTATGAAGAAAGAGATTGAAGATTGGTTGGATTAGAAGCTTCACGAGTTCGTGGTGTAGGAAAACAAAACCCAGTAGACATCTGAGAAGAGGTGGCTGGATCGCTACATATACATGGAAATCCACAAGATATTCTTCGCATCCTTCTCATTAGAAATGTATGAGTGGATCCCGAGGCTAGCAGACAACACGGGAAGGTGCAAGCTTGATCAGTCGATAGTGTGGACTCCAGAGTTAGTGCGCAAGCTAGAAGCATCTAAAGATAAGATCGCATGGGCCATAGATCATTGGTTGGATCGGATAATAGGAGGATTTAACACTGAATTCGCGATAGACACAACTGTCAGCTACAACAAAGTGGAAAGGCATTTTCTCAAGGGACTGTGAGGTAAGTACATCAAATCGCTAAATACTTGGATTAAAATGTTGTTATGTGAAAAATGGGTTATACGAATCCATTGATGTCTGGGGTAACGCGGAGAGTAAGATGCTACCAAGGGATCGAAGGATTAGAGAAAAATCCTTTGATTTCACTTTCACGGGAAAGCGAGGAGGAGCTCATTGGATTCTATCCGAGAAGTGTGGTCCGATTGATAAAGCAGCGCATTCCACTGTTACCACCTTCATCCATGCCATCGCCCTCTTCACCTACATCTGCCTCGTCTTCACCTACCCCACCTCCACCACCTCCAAGGGTTGGAATGGTGAGTGCGATCAAGTTGCCCATATTCAAAGGCATAGGAAATGAGGAAATAGACCAGTTCTGGTTTGTGGTAAAGGCAGTATGGGAAGCCCAAGGTGTTACGAATGATAACATTAAAAAGGCTACTTTGGTGAGCACGTTGTAGGATCATGCGTTGACGTGGTATATTAAGCACTCTAGCGATCATCCAAATGCCGGAATGGTGGAGATCCAGGATGCATTGAACAAAGAGTTTAGCCGACCAAAAACAAAAACTCAGTCAATCATCAGATTTAAGGAAATTGCGATACTTCTAGGTGAGACTCCATGGGATTTGGATCAGTGCTTGAAGAGTATGATCCAAGAGGCTAATATGACACTTTCATATGCACAGCACTGCGCCTGGTTTGTGGCATCACTAACACCACACCTAAGGATGGCACTGTCATAGCAGAAGATCTCGACCTAGGCTAAAG
Source organism: Pinus taeda (assembly GCA_000404065.3). Taxonomy (NCBI): domain Eukaryota; kingdom Viridiplantae; phylum Streptophyta; class Pinopsida; order Pinales; family Pinaceae; genus Pinus; species Pinus taeda. The sequence continues at coordinate 60,791 of APFE030442593.1, read as the reverse complement.
CATTAGAGATAGTGATGAGGTTGCATGAAACTCCAATATAAGATCCTGGGTTGGGAATCCAACAAATCCACTCGCAACTACAAAACCTATGCTTGGAGATCCAAAGCCTGAAGCAAGATAGGGTGCCCTGACCAGCGACGTGTGAAGCAGTGTGGTGTATAAAATATAAGGGTCAGGGTCACGATAAGGACCACTGTCCTGTATTCGTGAACTATTTGGTAGGAGGGGGGCTGATGTCATTGAGACCAGAGGCGCAAGAAGGTCCGAGTGTGTCTGTCGCTCTCTGGTGTGTGATTTGTCAGGTGGGAGGAAAGCACGCAACAGACAACTATCACTTGTTGCAGAAATTTACCTAGACTCCACAGCAACTGTACTGTAATTTTTGTAGATCAGTGGGTCATAATGAGTGAACGTGTCGAAGCTATGAACTAATGATGGATAGGACCCCAACCTATCGAATGCAGACAGAAATGAGAAGTCTCGATCTAGCTGCAGCAATGGCACGGGGTGGCTTCCAAGGGCGACATCAAGGGCGAGGAGGGATGGGACCAGGATGAGGGCACAGATAGTTAATCTGCTACAACTGTGGAGGACCCAGGCACTACGCGCGTGATTGTACGAATATGACTAGAATATGTTGCCCGTAATGATATCAGTTGATCATGAAGTGGTAGATTGTTCGACATTGATCGCACTGATGCACGAAAAAGGGGTACTACAGCCTGCTCCAACTCAAAATATTCAAATGATGAGGTTGGAACCACGCGAAGGGGACCCCAATATGAATATGGTGCTTAGAAGTGGCACGAATACAATGAAGGATAAGGGGAATAAGCCTGAAGAAGACACCTGGGTATGTAAGGCTCCTGCAAAGGAACCTAAATTTGACTTGGGCCACGCAAAAGAAACATTTATGAAAGCTAAGAAGAGCTTCACAGAGGTCTCTACTTCAGGTAGTAGGGATTAACCAAAGATGGACCTAGATCCCTCGATGCTAACTACCTTTTTAGAGATATGTATGAAACTATTGTGTGATAATAAGGTAGTTAAAGGACTATAAGAATTGATCGTTAGGTGCGCAGGGTTAGGGGAGCCGCGAGTAGTTCTAAAAATGGGGAAGCATGCCCTACGCATCGGATGAGAAATGCGGTTGACAATGCAAATTGGCGAATATGAGATGGATCAGGTAGTTCTCGACCTGGGTTCGGAAGCGAACGTGTTACCAAAACAGACTTGGGAGTGGATGGGTCAACCCGTGTTACAATGGTCTTCAATTCAATTAAGGATGGAAAATTAGAAAAAAATCGTGCCCATGGGGAGCTCCAAGGGGTAACTGTGGATATTGACGGCGCGATCACATAGACAAATTTCGAGGTAATAGAAATTGTGGATGACAGTAACCCTTACCCTGTATTATTAGGGATAGATTGGGCTATGGCCATGAAAGGAGTCATCAACCTAAAGAAGGAAAAATGATTTTTGAGAAAAAGTCCCTACACGTCATTGTTCTGTTGGATCCAGCTGAAGGAGTACGCTACACTGAACCTGTGCACGAAGATGACAGCGACGATGAGTTGGACTGTATTTACCAAATAACAGCTCAAGGTCAGGATCATGTAAACCGAACTGAAGATGGAAGAATATCATGGGAGCACGACATCTCCTGTACTTTGGATTCTGACGAAGAAATAGAACATTGGCAGAATAGGTTGCATGAGGTATCTATGCTAAATTGCAACAAGATGATTAGATCACTACGGTACATAATGACCGAAGCCAGGGAATTACCAACATATGATGGGAACAAAGGAAGGGGAAAACTCTTAAATGAGAATGGTAGGTCAGGACCAATATAATAGCAGTGCGACACAATGGGTTGGGTATTGTGCACGGCGCCTACACAAGGATGGCAAAAGCACCAACAGAATATTGGGAGCTGGCATGGATGCAGAAGAAGGATGCACTAGAAATTTCAAAAGTCCCTGTGTCAAACATGGGTTGGGTGACTGGGGCAAAGCAGTTTGCACACCCACCTGTGTCGATGGGCACAGTCACAGGCTAGGCAGGCACCACCCCTGCAAAGGTTCAAAAATTAGGACCCTATGCGGCAGCAGAAAGAGTGATGCACTGTCGTAAGGCCGTGCGAGATCGCGAAGACAGTTTACCTGGTGAGACAATTGGATGGGGACCTGCGCACCCTCATGGTCCGAGGGGTGGATAGGACCATAAGCACGAACCAGAGCGTGAAAATGACTCCAGTGGAAACAAGACAAGAAGAAATCAGAAAGGTAGAGAAGCATCCTCGGGCTACAGCTCCCGCAATAGGAACAAGACGCAGGGACCTGGTTAACAAAATTCGGTAGTTACAAGAAAAGCTTCAGCACAGGAGCATGAAACTTCAGGAACTTGATGACAAATGGGGGTGGCTAAGGAAGATAAGTATGACATTGGATGAAGAAAATTGCAAACTGGAAAATGAAGTCGCATAATCGGACCTTGAAAACAAGAGTATGAAGGGACTAAGGCCAGCCAGCACTACTATGGCGTTCGAAGAAATTACGACCCTGCTATTATGGCTGCAACCGCACCTCACTAACAAAGGGGAGGTACTAGACAAAGGGGGATGTGACGCGAAGGTGTATGGAAGGTACCAACAGCCTGAGCTAGAAAGAAAAGTGAAGCCTCATACCAAGGGTGTGACCACCTAACTATCTGTAGTAGGCACAGTCTTAGCGCCCTAGGTAGTTGGAAGACGATGCGGGACTATAAATAAGGTTGCAAGAAATATGCGCAGAAAGGGTGGTCTGCGTCGAACTCGTCTGGCACAAGGTTCAAATTCACGCTTAAGAGGAGGCATTGCCACGTGCAAAGGTTTAGGGATGACCGTTGATGTTACTATTCATGACAAGATGTTCGAGTTATAGAGAAAAGGAGTGAGCGGCAGGACACAAATTTTCTAAGGAAGGGTTTGAAAATGGAATTCATCCAACCTTGAAATGTAGAAGGTGCATTGGTAAGGCCAAAAGACATGACCAAAAATTCAATGTTGTTTTCGGAATGTCTTTAGTCCTCATTCTTATTTGATGATATCCTAAACGAAGATCCAACTTGATGAAGTAAATTGCTCCATGTAATTCATCCAATAACTCATTAATGACAGGAATGGGAAATTTGTCTTTAATAGTGAGCTTGTTGAGATCCTTTTAATCCATATGCATGCACCATTTTCCATCCTTCTTGTGCACCAATAATACTAGAGAAAAGAAAGAACTTTGACTAGGTTGAATTATACCAGCCTCTAGCATTTCTGCAACCATACATTGAATTTCACTCTTTTGGGCATAGGGATATTTGTAAGGCCTAATGCTTGGAGGAACACTTCCTGGAATCAAATGACTAGCATGATCATGATCACGAATATGTGGGAGGCCTTTGGGAACCTCAAATACCTTGGAATGATCGTCCAAGACTTTTTGGAGATCTGAATAAATAGATGATTTCGATGTTTGAACCTCTAGTGAACATAATTGTGCAATTACACCCCATTTTTCTTTCTTTAGAAGCCTTGTCATTCCATTAGAGTTGATTATCTTTCCTGGTTTCCCTATGATACCCCTTAATTCAACTTCCTTTCCTTCCCAAAAAAAATTCAAGAAAATTTCTTGAAAACTAAAAGTTATCGTACCCAAAGATTGTAACCATTAGACTCCTAGTACAACATCAACACCACCCATTGGAATGGAGAGCATTAGGCTATTCAATACATATTCCCCCATAGTTAGCTTGATATTATGGCACTTTCCAGAGAAATTTATAATTCCTCCATTTGCATCCATCACTTGACACTCTGGTGTTGGGTATAGGAAGCAATTCAATTCCTTGGTTATCTTACAATGACTAAAATTATGGGTACTACCCAAACAATCATCATTGTTACCTTTTTCTTCTTGATATGTCCTTCTATCTTGAGAGTTTGAGGAGTGGTAATTCCTACCAATGCATTACAATATATGGTTGGATTCATTTCTTCTTTCTCTAGGGTTGGTTCCTGGTGTATATCCTCTTGTTTTGAAGTTTCTTGTTCCTTTTCTTCCTCCTCTTCACAATCTATGTAAAATAATTTATTCTCAGCACACTTATGACCTTTAATGTATTTGTTATCACAAATTTAGAAAATACCTTTTTCTCTTTTTCCTTCCAACTATTGTGGTGTCAACCTTGTAGGTTTTGGAAGACTAGGTGCAACAACACTTCCATATTTATAGTTGTGAGTGGTCAGCTTCCTTGTTGCCATAATTTTGCTTTCAATTTTTCTTACCAACCTGATTGCCTTCTCCAATGAGTCAGGTTCCCAAAGTTGAACCTGATGTTGGATGTTTTCCTTTAAAGTCCCTATGAACACATCAACCCTATGCTCCACTGGAATATCATTTACCCATATATTCAATTTTTGGAAGTCCTCAATGTGCTCTTCCATTGAACCCTTTTGTTTGAGATTTATCAATTAGATAAAGAAGGTGTTTCTCTTTGTATCCTCATAATGTGCTATCATTTCCTCTATAAAAATTTACCAAGTGAAAAGTGGTTTATGAGAACAAATTCATCAATACCATACAAATTGATTGGGTTCGAAATGTAAAGTTTTAATTCATACCTTTTGTGTGTGTTGCACATTATGGAGATCGAAATATTGTTCCATTTGTAGTATCCATGTTACCAGATCCTTGCCATAAAACTTCCTCATATCGATATTTGGAATATTGTGTGTCTTAAATCCAAAGTTAAAGTCTATGGAATCATGATTAACATTACTTTTTTTCTCATCATGATTTTTATCTAATATTTTGGCCATTCAAAAGCATTTCTTGTAGAAACTTTGTCAAACCTTCCATGTCTACTTTTAAACCATTCTTCAATTCTTCCATGTTGCCTTTCATTTTTACTTCTATACCATCCATATTAGCTTCCATATCTTTATTCAAACCATCTATCTTAGCTTCCATTTCATTTTTGGTTACTCTTTGCGAGAGTGAAACTTGTTGCATTGGTCTCATAATTTTGATATATCATGTTGCTTTTCTTCCTCTTCTTCATGCATCATAGTAGATATTTCTAGTTTCTTACTAGGTGTTTCCACTTTCTTGCTTCAGGGAATTTTGAAATTAAATAATGATATCTATGCTTCACTATGCCCTTTGAATCACTTCAAACTGATTTTTCAAACAAAAGTTAGGCAATTGTTTTAAAAAATACACACATTTCTCTTTATTTTAGGAGCTCAATCTTGAAACGAGTATAACTCTGTAATTTCATAACTCAAAGTTCTGAAATATATTCTTGTGGTATCTCTTTGAGTCCTATTTGCAACCCCACAAGTCTGATCAAGATTGGATTCGTCAAGAAAGAGTTATGACAAATCTTCCATGATGACCTGATTATGGACTAGTTCAGTAGAGAGAAGTAGTATGGAATGCCACATGTCACTGTTTCAACCTTCGGCCCCAAAATTTCTACATGAAAAATTATAGTCCATGTGATTTCAGCCAATTTTTGTAGAATTCAAATCAGATGCCTGAAACGAAAGTTATGACGATTTTCCCTAAGTCACATGTTCGAGACAGAATTTTGGAGCCCGCAAAAACCCTAACTTCATCAGAGCATATCTCTGAAAATATACGAACCAATATCTAAAATTGTTACATGAATTTCTCTTAGATTTTGGGTCGACATGGTAAACATTTTAGCTTTTGAAGCCTCGTAGAAAAAAAATTATAGCAAAATACCAAGATAACCTATTTCAAGTGAAACCCTAGAATCCAAAGCATTGATAGCAAATGTTATGCAACCAGCTCACAAAAGATAGATCAACGACTTAAAAAGTGTCCTCCTAGAGGGGGGAACATACTTTAAAACACATAAATGAGCAATTCTTGGATGATTGAAATGAAAAAAACTCATTTCTATATATAGGAGCGTAAGGGGTCACAATATAATCATTGTCAACATAACAATAATAATGTAAGGGCACAACAATAACAATATGGGGACTACATGGGAACAAAAATAAAAATAAGGGGGCTACACTAACAATAACAATGAGGGAATACACTAGTATTATAGGGACCTAACACTTCCCCTTCTAATAAAAGTACATTATTTCTTTAGGGAACTAATTTGTTGTATTCCTCTTCCTAGAAGCTTCTCACATGCTACAATTCTATCCACTAGAGAGTTAAAATTTATGGACTTGAGTTGATTTGTAGCTTGTAAGGATTCAAGATAGTGAGTATGTTAAGTATAGGGCCTTGAAAAAGGTTGTGAGAGGAATGTCCATCTCCACTCCAGTGGCATCTATATCATGCATGATGGCTCTAATTTTAGAGGCTAGAGTTAAGGGAACATCATTTTTCAACCCAAGGTTGAAGAGTTTTATCATTAATGGAACAAGCTCCAATTCAAAGTTTGAATCATACAAATCTTTTAACTTCTTTGATGCACCATAAGAATTTGTAATGGAAACAATATGACCTCACTTGTTCGGCTATACAAGTAGCAATCCAGACATAGGATTTGTTTTCCTTGTTATTCCAAACGGCTAGCTTCTTATTTGATTTAGGCTTGGTTGGTGGGTTTTCTTCCTCTCCTTTTTTAGTGGCAGCTTCTCCTTCACAGATTCCATTACACATCATTAAAAATGAGGGTTTGATTGATCCTTATAGACCATTTTTTGTAGTTCCTTTTTAGTCAACATTATGCTGACAATGGAGATGAGGGAATGCTTCTTCATCAACTTGGGACTTGTTCTTTGAGATGAGGCCTAGATAAACAAGATCTCTTATATAGATAAAAAGATGATGAAAATGCCATTGAAAATACATATATGAAACATCTCACATTTAACACTTTCTCCAAGGAAAATAATCATTCTCCGAATAAAAAAAATCAATAGAAAAAATAGATATACAACTCAGTTATATGCTTCTTCAACAATATTAAACAAAATTTTAGATTTTTGTCTTAAACAACTTCCTAATGACCAGTATATGTCGATGTTATAGAAATGATCCCATCCTAGGACTCCAGAACATGGCTTCTTCCATATCAAGTGACCAACCAATCAAATTAAACTTATTCCAAACAAAATAAAAACCAAATATACACATAGAGACACCCAAAGCAATTTTCATGCCTTGAAAACTTGCACTCACATCCCTTATAGACGTATTAGTTGTGTTTTCTACCTTAAAATCAACATATGTAGGAAGGGACTTGGAATAAAAATTGATGGTCTAATGCATATTGATTCTGTTATGAATAATATGTTAACATGGGAATAAAAGAAACACATGAGGACGGTACAAGATGAGGATATGAACTAAAAAATACCCAAAACCAATGTTGAAATTTATCAATAGATAAACAACCAAGGAAGATATAATACAAGATAGACTTGAGGTTAAATAATACAATCCCAATAACAAGTAAAATTGAGGGGATTTATGGACATAAAGGTTGCACACTTGTTTCATGTTGGGTTCATCAAATATTGGACAATTGACTAAATGCTTGGAGAAGAGGTGTGTGGAGTTGCTAGGGTTTGAGGCCATGCTTGAGAGAAATAGGCACAAGACTAAGTGAGGCACTTGATGTGGGAATTTCCTGAGCATGCATAGAAGAGAACTGACAAGCATGCAGGTGTACGGTCATTGACAAAACATGAGTAGAAGTGTTGAGCAAAGGGACAAGCCAAACATTGAGCAAATAGAAAGGAGTTACAATGGGAGATACAACTTTTCTTTGATACCATCTTAGAAGTAACTCCCAAATGAATTGATTTTCCATTAGATTACAATTAGATTTATATAATTTGTCCAACTCATTAATTCACTATCCAAAAGTCAATTTATCTTTTTTTTTAATATTCACAAATTTTATTTACATAAACACAAATCTCGAAAAATTATATCCAACCATACCAATACAATATAAAAATGACATCAGAAAATTTCAACATATACTACAAAAATTTAAAAATAATAAAATAAATGTGTGAATACAAAACAACAATACTATAATCCATTTATTTATATGTGTACCTATATTTTTAATTTCTAATTTAAAGTAAATTTTATTTATATTTATATTTAATTATATAAATATAGACATTACCCATATCAAAAAATCTTAAAATATTACCTTTTGCAATCATTAAAACAAAACCAAAAAGTACCTCATTCTAAATTTCATACATGTTACTATGTTGTTATTATATTAAAATAGTATAAGTGACCAATAAGATCTTTTTTTTTTATGTTTGTGCACTTAATGAATAATAGAAAATGTGGACAACTTGGAACATTTATCCACAAACAGGGAGATACTTTTTTGAAAAATGTGGACAAATTGAAAAAACCATGAGGCTCTCCATGTGCTCAATTTCAACACGATTTCTCTACCGCCTTGACAATTCATCACGGGTTCTAATCGGATCACGTTGACAACTTGGAACAGTTATCCATTATGTAAAAAAGATTTGCACTTTATATATATATATATATATATATATTTATATATTTGAAAGTTTAGATATTGAAGTTTTTTTATATTGTTGCTAGTTGTGGTTGATTAAAGGTTTGATATTCTTTGGGGTGAGATCTATAATCATAATCAATAATTTCCCTGATTTAACATTACAAAATATATAAATATCACACCATAATACATTTTTACTAATTATTTGGACAAGCATTATATAATCCTTCTCATGTCAATCCATAACAATTAACCATGTATTACTACTTATCACACCATAATACATTTTTACTAATTATTTGGAGAAGCATTATATAATCCTTCTCATGTCAATTCATAACAATTAACCATGTATTACTACATTTATTAATTTATTAATTTAAAATAAATTATTTTTGTAATAAATTATATTTTTTTACTATCAATGTATATTTATTTCAACTTTGGATTTATTAAACACCAAGAGAGATCAAATCTATCAACATGCAAATCTCATTTTAAAATGTAAAATTTGAAAAAGAATTACAAATTTGATTCCCCCTCGCACTCTGATATATCATAGTTAAAACAATTGTTATTTAATTTATTTTTAATTTTATTAAAACCTTGTAATACATTATAGTTATATGTTTATTAATTAATATCATATGTATAGCATCAATAATATATATAAATAGATATATAATTTAGAAAGAAAAAAAAATAGATATATATATAATTTAAATATGAAATTTTGAAATATAATGATTATGAATATGAATTATTATTTTAATTTATATGATGAACATATATATATTTAGAAATATTTTTATTTTTAACTATATGTTTACAGTTTTTATATGTTTATTAATTATTTGTATTAGAGTTTATGTTTGTCGTTAGCCCTGGTGAATCAGTGGCTTTTTCCCTCTGCAACTTTGCCCACTGTCGATTCATATTTCCTTTCTTAGATTTGCCTTCTCCAACTTCATTTTTCCCCCAATTCTTCCAGAATAGCTACTCTGATTTTGTTTAAATTTTACATTGATCCCTGTCAGTTGCTTCATGCCTTTCCAGTCGGACGACGAACCATGACCAATATGACCCCTGATCCACCATTGGCCCATGAAATAGTTGCCTTCAGTGCCCTAGTGACCAATGGGCCCAAGTTTTAGAAAGCTCCTCTGTCTAGATTTGTCAAGAAACTTGATGACATTTTGAAGGTTGAAGTCTCCACCTCCTAGGCCAGATTGTGCGCTCTTCGGCTTTGCTAAAAGGGGGTTTATGGTTCAATTTATGGGTCTATGGCCCTCCCCCTAGATTGTCTATGTGTGGATCAAGAAAAATTGGAAACCTTTTATCACAAGTGAGGTTGTTTCAACCTTATGCAAAAAAATCCTTTTCCACATTCTACTTTGAAAATAGGTTGAACATGGACTTGATCCTCAGGAGTGGACCATATTTTCTATGTGCCCAAGGCCTTTATCTTGATCATTGGAGCCCTAAATTCAACCAAAGTTGTGATGTCCCTACCTTTGTCCCTGCTTGGGTCAAACTTCCCTTTCTTCCCCTTCATTATTGGAACAATGCTACCTTCAAACACATCAACAATGCTCTTGGCAAATATATATTATTCTGTGGAGCCATGTGAAGGGTTTACTCCTATCCTCACATTTGCGTTGGTGTGGATCTCAATAGAGGGCTTCCTGCTGCAATTAATCTATGCTTGGATAATTGGTTCCACATTCAAGAAGTTGATTACGATAAACTCCCCTTCAAATGCAAATTATGTTGTGAATATAGACACTCTGCCATAAATTACCTTAAAATGAAAGAGGATCAAGAAAAACAAGGAGATCAAGGGGAACAATGGCCAACAAGCAAAGAAAAGGTGTGGCCCTAATAAGAAACAACCTCCCACCAAGCCTCAGCAAGAAAAGGAAATCCAAAAAGGCAAAGGACCCTCTTCCCCCATAAATAAAGCCGCTAGCAGTGGAGAAGGGAAGAGAAAATCAAGGAATATGGGAGGCAATGAGAACTAGTTTGAAGCTCTAGCCATGGAATAGGAGGAAGGGAAAATTCCACATCAAGAAATATAGGATCCAGAAAAGAAACTTGAGAAACCCTCCCACCCCAATCTAGAGTCAGAGGCCTTGGACAAGCCCATATATTACACAAATCGAGATAGAAATCCTGAGGACCAAACAGAAGAAGAGGCTTTCCTATCCACGAGAGAAATTGCAGTCACCTCTATATTTGCAAGCATAGCAAATGAAAAATCTAAAGCAAAGAAAAATAGAGAGTTTGAATGATGTATGCACATATTGGGAAGAAAAACCAATAGAGAAGTTTGTATCGAAAATATTGAAAAATAAAAGGATTTAGGCCAAAAAAATGTCGTTTAGGGCCTCAAAATGGCTTTGGAAGTTTAGGACCCGAAAAACTGCCAAAAATAGTAAATTGTGCTACAATTAAGGAAACTAAAAATATGAAAGAAACAATGGTGGGGGTCCACGTGGAATAGGCGGGTGGCCACCAATATCCACCTGGATCATTCCTCCCCCTTGGGAAGCAATGGTCTCCATTGCGTTGAGTTCCTCCATGAGATGAAGAAACTTCTGCTGAACTTGGTACCCAGTGAACCATTTTCCATGGTGTAGGAGTTGGCTGGCTTTGACAACTTGATACAGTTGGATCTTCTATTGGCGAGTGTTCTTGATCTGCATGTCCGTGATCCGAATAGTTGCAGCTTGTTTCATGCAGTCTAGATTTAACTCTATTGGTGTGAGTTGTTCTGCAATCTCGAAAGTGTCCAGTAATGGTGGAAAGTATGGCCGAAGGCGATCCACATTGAACATTGGGTGAAGGCCAAGGAATGGGGAATTTTGAGCTCAAAAGCATTATCTCCCATAGCCTTGGTGATGGTGTATGGCCCATATAGAAGTGGGCAAATCTTGTGGTGGGGCCCAGCGAGGCGCTCCTTCTGCAAATGTTGCCAAACTTTGTTGCCCACCTAGAACTTGTGTGGCACCCGATGTTAATCATGTCACTACTTGTACTTAGCATTAGCTTTGTCCAATATGTCATGGACCTATTTGCAGATGTGTTGAATGTGCTCAATGAAGTTATTTACCTTGTCGGCTTCAGACTGGACGTGAGCCGAATCTACCTGAGTCACAGCAAATGGTATGGCCACATCAATGGGACATAGTGGCTGGAATCCCAAACCCACCTAAAAAGGGTTGTGGCCATTCGAGTTGTGGAGAACTCGGTTGTAGTTGTGTTGGACATAGGGGAGGCTCTCATCCCATGTGTGCAGATGCTTTGAGTTGTACATGTGCAGAATGTGTATGATCATCCTGTTGATGACTTCTATCTAGCCATCAGTTTGGGGATGCAAAGTTGTGGACTAGTGAGCTTGGTGTCCAACATTGACCAGAGACTAGACCAAAATGTACTGAGGAACCTGTTGCCCTGATCTGAAATGATAGACTATGGGATCCCAAATTGTACCCACACTCGTTCAAAGAATAGTTTAGCAGCAACTTCTGTTGTGATACTCTTCCTGCAAGCTGCCATAATGGCCATCTTTGAGAATCTGTCGACGACCACAAAAACACAGTTATTTCCATGCTTAGTAGAAGGAAATCTTGACATGTAATCCATGGAGATGGATTCCCAAGGTCGACTAGGGGTAGGCAGCAGAGTATAGAGACCCTTATTCTTGATGGTTGGTTTGGAAATGGTGCAGGAAGTGTAGGATTTGATGTACTTCCTTACATCTTGACGAAGATTCAGCCAATAGAAATACTTATGTAGTACTACCACCATTTTCTTGACCCCAAAATGCCCAAAGGCCCAGTTGTTGTGCACTTCCCAAATCATCTTCGCACGCTCGCTTGAAGGAACACAAAGGTGTCCCAGGTGGCATAACAGAGCATCTTGGAGTTGAAAATCTTGAACTTGTTGACGCTCCAAGAGTGTATGGTATGTGTGGTCGAATTATGGATCGCTTTTGTAGAGAAGTGGCCAATCAGAAGTCCTGTGCCCACAAGAGTTGAGCACGATGGTTAACGCCCTGATCGATGGTCAGCTGAGGTAGTCTACAAAATTATTTGTGCTGCCCTTCTTGTACTTGATATTCAAATGGAACTGTTGTAGGTATGTGGATCACTTTTGATGTCAATCATTATGTAACTTCCCTTGCATCTATATGAACTGCAGAGGTCGGTGGTTTGTGTGGATGACCATTTCCTTCCCCAAAATGTAATGCTTCCATTGTCGGCAAGCCTACACAATGGAAAACATATTTTTGTCATAAGTGGGATACTTTCTGACTGTGTCTGAAAGTGTCTCACTATGATATGCCATTGGCTGCCCTTGTTGAGTAAGGATTGCCCCAATAGCATAGTCAAAGGCATCTGTCTCGATCTCAAATGGTTTTTGCAAGTCTGGTAATGTGAGCATTGGTGTAGAGCAGAGGCGATATTTTAACTCTGCGAATGCCTTCTATTGAGATTCAGGCCAAAAGAATTTTTCTTTAGCTCCTCCTTTGGTGATTTGACTCAAGGACCAAGTGATACGAGAGAACCCCAACACAAACCTGCGGTAGAAATTGGCAAGACCCAGAAATATGTGAAGCTCCATCAGAGTGGTTGGGGTTAGCCAATCCCAAATGACTTGGATCTTGTATAGATCCACATGCATCCCCCGTTCATCAATAATGTATCCCAAATACTGAACCTGGGTCATGCCAAACGTGCATTTCTCCAAATTGGCACACAGGTTGTGTTGCCATAGTGTTTGGAGAACCTGTCGGATGTGGTGGAGGTGCTCTTCCTAACTCCGGCTGAAGATCAGGATATCATCCAAGTATACCACTACAAATGAGTTGGTGAATGGACATAAGATGTCATCCATAAGCCTCATGAAGGTTGCAAGAGCATTTGTCAACCCGAAAGGCATAACCAACCATTTGAAAAGGCCCTCCTTTGCTTTGAAGGCAGTCTTCCACACATCAAAGCATTCGATTGGTACCTAGTGATATCCAGACTTCAAATCAATCTTGCTGAAATATTTCCCCCCTTGAGTTGGTCCAGAAGGTCATCAATCCGTGAGATTGGGTACCTATTCCGGATAGTGATCTTGTTCAGTGCCCGACATTCAATATAGAGTCTCCAAGTCCCATCCTTCTTCTGTACCAACACGATCAGGCTCCCACAGGGAAATGACCTCGACCGAATGTGACCTCTCTGTAGCAGCTCCTAATTTTGCCTCTAGATTTCATCATTCTCTAGAATGAAGTGATGATATATTGGTCCATTGGGTAACAGTGCACCTAGGGTCAAATAAATGGAGTGCTTGACCTGAAAGTGAAGAGGCACCCCTGCGGGTGAGGTGAAGATGTCCTCGTACTCCTCCACGACCTTGTCCATCTGTTATTGTCATGCTGAGAGGCCCTGTCTGGAGGTCGTGGCCACCGTCTTCTTCTTTCCTTGAGGGCGTATCATCAAGAAAACAAATTTCCTAGTTTTTGGAATGAGCTTACTGCATTGTTTTGCAGTAACCAGAGAGATGGTGGTAGGTGGTGCTACCTCCGGTATCTTGTACAAATTATTTCCCAATGTAACAATAATAGCATGAGGCCTTGACTCATACATAGCATGTCGCTTCCACAAGTATGGTTGGCTTAATAATACATCACAAACATCAAAGGGAGCAACATCACATAATACCTCATCCGTGAAGGGCTTGATTCTGTATGGAAGGTGACATTATTGGGTCACGTGCAACTTGCGTCCTTGGTGAAGCCACTTAGCGGTGTACAGTTGTGGGTGTGTTGTGGTTGGTAAGCCCAGTCTCTTCACAACCTTTGCTGTAATGAGGTTCTTTTGGCTCCCGTTGTCAACAACGAACTGTAGCAGGGAACCCTTTACCCACATCTGGGAGTGGAAGAGACGCTCCTCCTCGTATGGATATTTGGGTTCCTCCTAGATCTTTGTGGCGGTGATGGTGGCGTTGGGTTCTGCATCAATAATATGCTTCCCTTTTTCATTCCCTTTGTTGGGTTCTAACTCAGAGTCGGAACATGCATCTGATTCTGAAACCTTTAGTTCGACCACCAGTGACTACTTGACCCGAAACTCACTTGTGTTGTGGGTGGAGCTCTTATACAACTCACACCACTCTCTCGTGTCCTTCTTCGGCTTCGTAGTGTTTTCCTTTTCTTGTGGCCTTGGCGGGTTGTCCTGCGCCGTCCTGCCTTGGGTTTGTCCTTTGTTGTGTGGTTTGGGGGCACCTTTCCCTTGCTTCGGATTCGCATATCCAAATTCTCGCTTCTTCTATTTAAAATTATGCTTGATCTTGACGGCGTATTAGTACGTTGTGCCAAGCAAGGAGATGTCCAGGAACTCCATCCCATCCTGGTTGTATTTATGTAGGTAGTCGCAGTACTTGAGTACCAAATGTTTCTCAAAATCCTAGATACCCAACTTCGTGTGAAGGGTATGAAAAACATTGGTAAACTCCGACATATCTTGGTCCCTTCCCTGTCGTAACGTGGTCCACTTTATGTATTTGTCCTCGTAGCTCCCAATAGGGTAGTGCTGCTCCTTGATGGCGTCCTGGAATGAATTCCAAGTGGGAGCGACTGAAAACAGTGAGGTCGTACTTTCAGCCTTCTGCTCACAATAGGTTTCCCACCAATCCTTAACTTGGGGGGTGGCTTGAGTAATCTTTTCTCAGCTATAAAAATCATGAACAAAAAAATATCCTTCTAGTAGATTCAACCATTTATCTATTCCATCTGCATCTATTTGGCCCTCAAATATGGGAATGTCAAAGTTTACTTATACCTTAAAAGGTGTGGAGCTTCCAGAGTGGCTGTTGGATGTGGATGCATCGTTGGTGGGCAACCGTTGAAGGATCTGGGCAAAGTTATCTATCATCGTGTTTCTTTGTCTCTCAAGGGTCTCCTCGAGCAATATTTTGATAGGATCCCCTGCTCCCTCGTATTTCTTTTCTTCCCCCATGGGAGGCTGTCGAGATTTCTGAGGCTGGTCTTGCAAAGGTTCGACCAGTTCAAGCTTTAACTCCTTATATCTCGACCTCATTGGGGACATGCAAAGATAAACAAAGAAAGAGCAGACCGCTCTCATATCACTGGTCCGAATTTAAACAGGAACACAAAAAATTACATATATAACCATAAATACAAAGATGCAATAGAAATAACACTATCTTTCATTAATATCAAATAATGAAATATGCTTACAAACATAATGAAAATGAGACTAGCTTGGGCGATGGTAGCTTATCTATTAGAAGAGATGTAGCGGCTACATGCCTCTGAACTGAGTTACAATGAGGCTCAAGGGCCTTTTTATTATTGAAAAATAAGAGAAAACCCTAAACAACCAAAACCCTAACCCAAGGAGATGTAACACCAAGAGTTTATGGGCCTCGTTGGGGTTAGCTATGCAGCCAACTTCCCGGGGTCGTAACTTGGTCTTATTATCTTTGTTTGACGCACATGATACCTCGTTGGAAAGATCCCTCCAAGAACTACAATAGAAAACACAATTTAGATGCAAATATTTGGAGGAATATTTCCAAAAAAACGTCGTTTAAGGCCTCAAAATGGCTCCGGAAGCTCAAGACCCAAAAAACTGCCAAAAATAGTAAATTGTGCTACAATTAAGGAAACTGAAAAAACTGAAAGAAAATATGGTGGGGGTCCACGTGGATTAGGCGAGTGGCCACCAATATCCACCTGAATTATTCATTTCCCTTTAAATACAAGCTATCCTTCATAGGAATTACACATTGGAATAGAGACTTAAAGAGCTTGTGAAGAGGCTAAGCATTGGCCTTGAGCTTGCTTATGAGTTGGAGATTGAATTTTCTGAGTGATGGGATTGTTCTAGAGAGAACAAGCATTGTAAATTCATATTGATTTTCCGGATTAATACAAAACAGATAGTGGGGTTTTGAGTTGTGGCTTTCCCTGGATATTTATTGTGTTATGTCCCTTTGATTCTCTTCCTCTATTGATTATTATTTTCTCAATGTTTATGGGCTTCTGTTGTAAAAATTAGAAGCAGATTTTTGTCTTTTGCTTTAGAAAATTGCATTAGCTTGTGAATCTATGAGATTTTCTACATCTTCGAATAAAAAATTTCAATAAAACAAATAGATATACAACTCTGTTGTATGATTCTTCAACAATATTAGACAAAATTTTAGATTTTTGTCTTAAACAACTTCCTAATGACCAGTATATATTGATGTTATAGAAAAGATCCCATCCTAGAACTCCACAACATGGTTTCTTCTATATCAATGATCCAAGTGACCAACCAATCAAATTAACAAAATAAAAACCAAATATACACATAGAGATACCCAAAACAATTTCGATGTCTTGAAAACTTGCACTCACATCCCTTATAGACATATTAGTTGTTTTTGGAATACGAATTGATGGTCTAAGGCATACTAAGTTTGTCATGAATAATATGTTCGCATGGGAATAAAATCAACACGTGAGGACAGTACAAGATGAGGAGATGAACTAAAAAATACCCAAAAACGATGTTTGAAATTGATCAATGGATAACCAGCCAAGGAAGATACAATACATGATAGAGTTGAGGTTAAAGAATACAATCCCAATAACAAGTAAAATTGAGGGGATTTACGGACATAAAGGTTTCACACTTGTTACATGTTGGGTTCACCAAATATTGGACAATTGGCTAAATGCTTGTAGTAGAGGTGTGTGGAGTTGCTAGGGTTTGAGGCCATGCTGGAGAGAAATAGGCGCAGGACTAAGTGAGGCACTTGATGTGGTAATTTCTTGAGCATGCACAGAAGAGAACTAACAAGCATGTAAGTGTATGGTTGTTGACAGAGCATGAGTAGAAGTGTTGAGCAAAGGGACAAGCCAAACATTGAGAAAATATAAAGGAGTTACAATGGGACATACAATCTTGCTTTGATACCATCCTAGAGGTAACTTCCAAGTAAATTGAATTTCCATTAGATTACAATTAGATTTATACAATTTGTCCAACTCATTGATTCACTATCCAAAAGTCAATTTATCTTTATTTTCTTGAATATTCACAATTTTTATTTACTTAAACACAAATCTCGAAAAATTATATCCAATCATACCAATACAATATAAAAATGGCATCAGAAAATTTCACCATATACTATAAAATTTTAAAAATAAAAAAATGTCATGTAAATAAAAAAAACAATACTATAATCCATTTATTTATGTTGTAGCTATATTTTTAAATTCTAATAAAAAATAAATTTGATTTATTTTTATTTATAATTTATAAATATAACTTTACCCATATCAAAAAAATCTTAAACTATAAAACATATCTCACATTTTATATCTCACACTCCACACATTACACACTTAAGTTAGAATAGGCAAATTTTGTCTCTAGCTGCCTTTTGCAAGCATTAAAACAAAACCAAAAATACCTCTTTATTCTAAATTTCATACATGTTACTATGTTGTTATTCTATTAAAATAGTATAAGAGGCCAATAAGATATTTTTTAATGTTTGCGTACTTAACTCAATGAATAATAGAAAATGTGGACAGCTTGGAACATTTATCCACAAACAAGGAGATAGTAGGATTGTTGTTGCTTCCATGAATTGAAAAAACCATGAGGCTCTCCATGTGCAAGATACTTTTTTGCTCAATTTCAACACGATTTCTCTACCGCCTTGACAATTCATCACCGACTCTAATTGGGTCACGTTGACAACTTGGAACAGTTATCCATTATGTAAAAAAAAAATATTCACTTCTTTTATTTATTTATATATATATATATCTATCTATCTATCTATCTATCGGTTTCGATTTTGAATTTTTTTATTGTTGCTAGTTGTTATTGATTAAAGGTTTGATATTCCTTTGGGATGAAACCTATAATTAAAACTAATGGTTTCCCTGATTTACCATCCACAAAATATATAAATCTCACACCATAATACATGTTTACTAATTATTTGGACAAGCATTATATAATCCTTCTCATGTCAATCCATTACAATTAACCATGTATTACTATACATTATCTCTTGGACTTTGATGAATCAAGGTTTTAATAATAATTAGTGAAAACACAAATTTGACTAGCAAAGGTTACTTCTTGATTTCTATTAAGGTAAAAATTACAACCTCTTCAAACTTTTTATTAATTTAAAATGAGTTTTTTTTTAACAAATTATATTTTTTATACTACCAGCATATATTTATTTCAACTCTGGATTTATTAAGTACCGAGAGATCAAATCCCTCAACATGCAAATCTCATTTTAAATGCAAATTTTGAGAAAAGGTTTATAGATTTGATTCCTCTTGGCACTTGCATAGATCAAAGTTACAATAATTTTATAGATAGATATATAACTTAGGACAAAAAGGTTTTCTTTATAAATATTGAATTTTATATGTTTTAAATTAAATTTAAATATGAAAATTTGATTTAATGTTATGATATGAATTATTATTTAATTTATATGATGAAATAATCTTTATATAATATTATGTCATATTTCTATATTTAAAAATATTTATTTTTAATTATATGGTTAACTAATTAAAATTTATTAAATTTTATATTTTAATTAATTATATGTATCAGAGTTTTTGCCTATCGTTAGCCCTGGTGAATTAGTGCACCCTACCCTCTACATCTCTGCCCACTGACAATCCATCTTTCATTCCTTAGATTTGCCTTCTCCGCTTTCGTTTTTCCCCCAACTCTTCGAGATTTTCTACTTTGATTTTGTCTAAATTTTACGTTGATCTATGTCAATTGCATCATGCCTTTCTGGTCGGATGGCTGGCCATGACCAATACAGCCCCTGATTCACCTTTGGCCCAAGATATAGTTGCCTTTAGTGCCCTGGTGACCAATGGGCCCAAGTTTCAGAAAGCTTCTTCGTCTATATCTGTCAAGAAACTTGATGGCATTTTGAAGGTTGAAGTGTCCACCTCCTAGGCCAGATTGTGCACTCTTCAGCTTGTTGAAAGGGGGTTTGTGGGTCAATTTATGGGTTTATGGAAACCTCTTATCACAAGTGAGATTGTTTCCTCCTTCTGCAGAAAATGGTTTTTCACGTTCTACTTTGAAAATAAGTCAAACGGGGACTTAATCTTCAAGAGTGGACCATCTTTTCTAAGTGCCTAAGGCCTCTTCTTAATCATTGGAGCCCTAATTTCAACCCTGACTGTGATGTCCCTACCTTTTTCCCTGTTTGGGTCAAACTTCACTTTTTTCCCCTTCTTTGTTGGAACAATGCTACCTTCAGGCACATTACCAATGCTCTTGGAAAATGTATTGATTGCATGGAGCCATGTGAAGGGCTTTTCTCCTATGCTCACATTTGTATTGGGGTGGATCTCAACAAAGGCCTTCCTTCTGCAATTATCTATGCTTGGATAATTGGTTCCACATTTAAGAATTTGATTACGATTAGCTCCCCTTCAAATGAAAATTATGCCATAAATACATACACTTTGCCATAAATGACCTTAAAATGCAATAGGATTAAGAACAACAAGGAGATGAAGGGCAACAATGGAAACAGGCAAAGAAAAGGTGTGGCCCTAATAAGAAATGACCTCCCACCAAGACCTAGCAAGAAAAGGAAAGCCAAAAGGCAAAGGACCTTGTTCACCTATAAATAAAGTCACTAGCAGTGGAGAAGGGAAGATAAAATCAAGGAATACAAGAGGCAATGAGAACTAGTTTGAAGCTCTAGCCATGGAATAGGATGAACAGGAAATTCCACATCAAAAAATATAGGATCTAGAAAACAAACTTAAGCAACCCTCCCACCCCGATCCAAAGTCGGAGACCATGGACAAGCCTAGATCCAAATAGCAATCTTGAGGACCAAATAGAAGAAGAGGCTTTCCTATTCACAAGACAAATTGCATTTGCCTCTATATTTGCAAGCTTAGTGGATGAAAAATATGAAGCAAAGAAAAATAGTGAGTTTGAATGATGTATGCATAGATCGGGAAGAAAAACCAATAGATAAGTTTGTAACGAAAATATTTAAAAAGAAAAGGAGTTAAGCCACCAACATACTATCCCCCGTCAACTAGAAGAACACAACAACAAAGGTAATAAGAAAGGAGTCGGAGCAACCCCTCCTAAAGGGGAAACCCAATCTAATAGTAAGTAATCATCATATTCTCCTGGAGTTGTAGAGGCATCAGATCTAAAAAGGGAATAGTTCAAGCAAAATCACTCATCAAAAATGTAAAACCCTCAGTGGCCTAGGCTTGTTGGGTGTGGTTTTTTTACCTATTTTCTGCACATTCTTTCCCCAGTCTTGACCTTTCTATCCTCCAAGCCTATGAATTTACATGATCCATTTCCTTGTTTTCTCACCTTTTTAACTTATTCTATTGTCATGTTACTTTGTTGTATTTTACTAAGTAATGCGATGATTTATTCCTTTTTGTGGCTAACTCGGAGAGTATTGAAGAATTATTTTGGGAATCTCTTCTTCTTTTCAGGTGATGGCTTGCGAGAAAAAAAGCTATGAAGCAGACAGGCAACATGAATTAACTACATAGAATGGTACAATAGTTCGTTGTTACACATTGGATGTTGTTACAGGATGTTGTTATAGGTTGTTGTTACATATTGGATGTTGTTACACTACACGTTGATACAAGAATCCGTTGTTACACCAAAAGTGCTATCACCAACAATTCCATGACATCCTGAACCATTATTCACTCGATGTTGTTGCGCCGAAGCTGGAAAATGTGGATACTATTCCACATAACAACTATTGGCAGTAGGGATTGTTTATTTTGGAAGCAACAGACCCAAGTGGTTGCAATCCTAACTATTGTGTATTTGTATTTAGAAATAGGTTGTAACTACTTTTATTTTTTATCAACATGAGAATCATGAGATTCTCATGATTGATCTGTTTTCTAATCTTAGGATGTAATAACTATAAAGGAACTCGATTTTTCATGTACAAGGATACGACATATAGAAAAGTAATGTTACTCTGCTTTCGTAATTCTGAGTTTATTTTTAATATTAAACAACACAGTGATGTTGTTACTTCTCTTTAGTTGATTCGTTAATTACTTTTGTGTTACTCCTGCACCCTGCTGAGGAGGAAGGGCCCTTCTCTTTGGTAGGGATTGCAGTGATAGAGGTAGTGTACATTCTAGTTTAGCTAATTGATTTATGGTTTCTTGTTGTTGTTGTACAAATCATGGATTACATTCGTTACTGGTTATATTTTTATTATGTTGTTACACTGAGTTAATCAACATAATGGTAGTAACTAGCTGGAGAAGATATTAGTTCCTGTGTGGCATGCCTTTACTTTAATGGTTGCGAAGTGTGATTAATTTTGTAGATTGTTTTTATGTCTACATGAAGGGTTTGATTCAGAAATTTAGTTTAGCGACACCTTTTACTATTTTCTGCACTTTCTTATTCTTAGTTGTGGTGTATCGGCATAGACAGAGTGAACTCCATTGAAATAGCAAGACCTACCCTGGGTTAACAATTAAATTTTGCAGTCTCAGTCAATTAAGATTGATTAAAACAACACTACATTTTGGCATTGTTGTCGGGGATGGTAGTTGATAATACAATCAACCAAGTTGTTTGTTTGATGTAGAGTGTTCCTAGTCCACACTTGCTAGGTGGTAAGAAGAGAGGTAATAACTTGTGCATCGCTCTAACATACTTGGGCGGTCTCACCATTGTGATCACTAGGAAACTTATGACATTTTGGTGTTTTGTTTAGTGTGTCTTCAGCTCTTCAGTCGTTGGGCAGTAAGACGAGAGGTAAGAACCCGTGCATCACTCTAACATACCTGGGCGGGCTCACCACTGTCGAAGACGGAGGCACTTAGGGTGTGATTTAATACACGTAGGGTCCATGTGTACAATTGTAGAAATTATAGAGATACCAAAACTACCCCCACTCTAATTAGTCACAGGAAAAACAGGTTGTAAAAAGGAAAGGAAGAGTGTAGATTTGGGAAGGAAAAAGTTCATCTAGGAACTAATCTCTAAGACATAAAAAGAATAGTCTACCTCTCAAAGGGATGCAAGGAAAATAGGGCTGCATAAGGTTGTTACTCCCATAGCAAAAGCAGAAACCTTCGATTCCTCTATCTTGGGACCATATCATTCTAAAGCTAGCACCCATACCTCCAAGACCAAGAATCTGATTCAAGTGCAAGAGGGGTGTTAGATACCTATACCAATAGGTTTCATTTTTCATGATTGGCAAGGGAAGTGCCAATATGATCTACTTGGGTGATACCAAGATCTCATATTCTTATGGAAGAAATATACTTGCATTTGTTGATACTGCCCTACTTCTAGATGGGTGATCCAACAGCCTAAGCTGGGTCATGCCATGTTTCAATTTTTGTTGTAGATTAGAGAAAGAAACCTGTCCAAACAGCTCAATCTTGGCAGGTAAAATAGATAGGTAGAGGAAAAACGTTCCTGACTGCTTAATCTGGGGCCTTGGAAGAAATAAGGGTAGCTTTAGATAGAGAATCAAATGAAAAAGCCAAAGGAAAAGAAAAGGCACAAAAAGGGTTTGCAAATCTAAGTGCACCCTCCTTGGAGTAACAAAAAATGCTAGGCAAAAGAGTGGGTAGGTAGATGGGGTTGCAGAAAGCATGGTTTATGGCATTTCACTGGCCTATAGAAAAGGTGAAAACATGGGGCCAGTACAAACGACCGGTTTGCAACAGTCTTGCAGAAGCCTGATGGAGCATGTCTAACTTCCAAATCACCCCCTATCCCATTCATGACTAACATCCCTATGCCACCCATGTACACAAATAAAATCAATGTCTTTTGTTGGTTCTGAGTTTCTTTGAAAGCCACATTTCTTGTGCAAATATTCTTTTCATTTTGATCTACTTCCTAAAAACTAAGTTGATTTCATAAAAACTTAGTATTCCCCCCCCATCCACCTTCTTCATCCATATAAACTACTAACCTATCATTATGTAACTCCTTATACCCCCTATTCCCCCTATTACTATGTAAACTTGTCAAAAAACCCAAGAATCTAAGTATCCCCTCCCCCAAGCATTATAGCTTTAGGTGTGATTTTGAAGGTCTTCAAGTGCAAAAAACATTTGAGCGCAACCCAGAAAGCACCAAAGAATTAATCCTAGGGATTAATCCGAGATTTGCTCGGATTAATAGCCTTAAACCCACTTTGTTAATAAACCTTTGCAAAAACCCATTTAACCCGCAAATGCAAGAAAACCCGAAAAACCCACTTTTCCAAGGTTTTCTGCCGGGCGCAAATTACAAAAGAAAGTAATATTTTACTCTCCCCACAGTCAAATATCGCCCGCGCAGGTTATCGATGCGTCGACCGTCGGATCTGGGCCCTCCCATCCGACGGCCCACATAATATCGGACGGGCATCCGCGTCCGAAGGATACCTTCCGAGAAACTGTCAGAGGGTGACTTCAGGCCTCCTCCACGCGTCACCCCCTAGACTCTCTCGGAGCGCCCTCTGACAAAACCGCGACCATATAGAGGGCGCTCCGAGAAAACCTACTTACCACCCTGCTAAACCGCCTGCCCACGTCACGTCCACTTGGCGCCCTGTCAGCATCCCTGACTGCCCGAGCTCCTACGTGACCGCCACCTGTGCAATCCCTATGGACCACTCACAAACTGCCACGTCACCCGGTGACGTCATGCTGATGTCACCCGACCCTGACCCCATCTGATGACGTCATGCTGACGTCATCCAAAAAGCGCGCCAATGACCCAAAAGCCCATATTTTAGCTGATTTTCACGTTTTTTCTCATTTTCGCTGAAAGAACTCTTGCTCTCCTCTGCATTAGAATTACGTCCATCTGCCGCCAACCTGCTGAAATCGACCTGAAGAGCGCTGCCGCCTACAACCCACCTGTACTTGTCACCATTACCGGAAATTCACCAGGTATTTACCCAGAGCATCCTTTCAGAGCTAAGTTACGTCCATGTTTCTCCAAAACTGAATTCACAAGAGTTAAACAAACCTGTTTTTACCATTTAATTCCCGGAAAAACTAGCATTCCCCACAATTGCAGGGTCTAATTTCACCTGTTGAACCCATATATATCTACCCTTCCCCAAATTCCCATTTTGTCCGCGCATTCGTGGACTGTAAACCTAAACAGCATAATTCACCAAGAAAACTGAGTTGCCTGCTCCTGCAATCTATCAAATTACTCTTGTTAAGCATTCTGCACCATTATCACACCTCATTTACCCTTACAATTGACTTTACCTCTGTGAAATTAACCCTCTGTGGTCTCCTGCCCGCTAAAACCAGTTCAGCACCAAGTCATAACCACTGCTTAGCCATGGAGACGCCAATAGTCCTGAATGTTCATCCACTGAATGCCCCACATAGAGAGCTAGAGTGGAAAGCCCTAGGTGATAAAGATTACCAGATGTTAGACTCCATGCCCATGACAGCCAAGTTTAATATTCACCTGATAAATGAACTAAAGGCCCAACATCTCAGTGGGGCTGACACCTTGGGAATTTGGGATTCCCACATACCCGTTTACAACCTCCCTCAAGTCAATGTCCTACCAGACTTGATAAAACAATGCATGTCGAGTTATGATCCCGGTCAGAGAGTTGTCCTCAGCCCCTCAGGCTCAGTATTATTCCATATCACCCCTGAGGCTATCAATGAAATGCTGCACTTTCATACTACAAAGCCCCTAACTCCTCTCTCCCTCTAGGACTTGATAACAAAGGGGGAAACTTGTCCAGGGATCAGATTTCCAGGGTTAACCAATTGTTTATTCAGTCTCAATATCAATCTATGACCGCTCCCCTCCCCATAGCATATCCATATCTTAATGAGCTGGGAAAAATGATGGTAGATTTGATTAGTTACATCCTGGGTAATGGGACATATGAGGATGTGGATGAAACCATCATAGCAATGTTGTCCATTTTCTCCCCAGGGATGCCTCCTGCTGTACATTATGACTTTGCTACTTTCATTGCCAATAATATTCATGAGCAATTTATGAATCTGGAGAGGGAGAAGGTGTTTAAATACACCAGGTACATATATCATTTATTCTTGTTCTATCAGCATGATGCCTTCCCTGTCCCTCTGAAGAAGCTAGATAACCAGGGACGCCCAAGGTCGGTTGTGTTTTGGACTGCAGTTTTCCATCTTCTACCTTATTCACCATACACCTACTATGAATTTATTGATCTATTCATTCATCTAGCTATGACCTTGTTGTTGGGTGCCCCTCCCCCAAGATTGACAGAAGAAATGCAAAGAATCCTTCAACTCTCAAAGGCATACAGCATTGGTGATTGGTACTTTTACCAACACCATACAGTAATCAGAGTATATGGCTGTGAGCTAAATCCCTATAGACTGCCAAAATATGTACCTATGAGACTTTTTTCCCTAGAGTATTTCAGGTAGTTTGGAAATGCTGACTTTGTCCATTTCAAAAGCAAAAACAAGAAGGTGCAACTGAAGGTGAGGAATCAACTGGGCCCCTTCTTGTACAATAAGAAGGAGGAAGGATGGAAGGAAGCTGATAGGATCCTAGAGACCCTCATGCTTCAAACCAGTTTTAAGTGGGTGCCTTATGACCCCAATCACTTCATTTCCCTTAGGAGAATAAAGTATAAATTGGGGGGCTATGTTCATGTGAAACTGCCCTATGTTGAGAAATATGCCAATACCCTAAGCTGGAAGGAAGGCACCTTAGAAGAGGCAATTGGTCAAGAAGAAATGCTAAGAAGAGAAACAAGCAAACTTGAGAAAGAGGCTGACTTGGAATCTTGTGGGTAGGTTTCTTCCGCAGATCAAAGGCAAATTGGAGCAGTTGCCTCATCATCCACACCCCAGCAGCAAGTAGCCGGAGTTGCCCAACAAGAAACAAATAAAGGCAAGGGCAAGGAGGTGGAGCAGGAACAATCACCTCCTAGAGCACAGCAACAAATAGAGCAGCAGGTAGAGCAGCAGGTAGAGCAGCAAGTAGACCAGCAACAAGAAGAACAAGAAAAATAGCAAGCAGAGCTTCAAGAAGAGGGGCAGCCTATGCAGCAAGAAGAAACGGCTGAGGCCCCAGCACCTACTGAGCAACAAGCCCAATAGAACATACCATCAGGGCAAGAGAAGACAATGGAGACTTCAGTACTCCAGACTCCACAAAAAGTGGAAAAAGGAAAAAGAGAGACAGAGAGCAGGAGACTCCCCTTACAACGTCTACTAATCAAGGGGAGAAAAGGCAAAGATTAAATCCCCTCTCTGAAGAAGAGATGCTTATGGGGCAATCAGCGATAATGGGCCCACCAAGCATGGAGGTATCCGCTAGTTCCTTCCAGCAGGAACCAGAGAGAAATCTAGGAGGAGAAGTCAGCTCCTCAAACCAGCAAAAGAAAGCAGAGGTGAGCATCAAACAACAGTTCACTAATATCAAAATAAGAAATGAGCCACTCAGGCTCCAAATCTACAATTAGTTGTTGAAGGTGGCCCCCACAAATCAGCAGAGGCTCATGGCATCCTATGACATTTCAGAAGGAAAAATGACCATGAGTCATTTTAGGCCCACCACAGTGCAGCTACAGTCAGCTGCAGATTACATAAGAACCAACCTGGAGGTTCTTGCAAAAGACATTCACCCGATGGACCAAATAGAACTCCATAAGCAAACGGGTGAAATGGTCTATGCAACATTGGCAGACAAGACAATGTTAGCAAAAAGGCTGGAGAACAGCCTAAATAATACAGTTGCCCAACTAGAGTTGGAGAAGGCATCCCCCTTGGCCAAAGACAACAGGATCAAGTCTTTGGAAGACATAATTATAGAGCTGGGGCATGACCCCAAGCATCCCAAAGCAATACAATCACTATTGAAGATGAGGGATGCAGACCTGGCAGCCGTAAGAAAGAAACTAAAACTCCCAGCAACCATTCATCCCCAAACAGATGACGTTGCTCAGCAGAAGCAAGAACAGGAAATAGCTACATTGCTGGTAGCACTGCACAAACAACTTGTGCAGACAGAAGGGATACTGGAGGACACTGAGGCTACACTATAGGCAACCCTATAACAGAAAGAGGGAGGTCAGACTTCTCAGCCCCCTCCACAGGTTATTAACCTTGAGGAGCCTCCAAAGACCACTCCTCCTCACACAGAAATAGCAGCAGCACCGTCCACATCAGCAACAGCACCATCAACATCAAAAGCAACAGCCTCTACAGAGCAAGCTCCAAGCTTGGACATGCAGAAATTGCTAAATGAGGTCCAGGCCCTAGAGGCCCAGATGACAGAACTAAATGGAGCCGAGGATGAGTTGGCCAAATTAAATGAAAAATATGATAAATCAAAGCATAATGTGGCTGAGAAAGGGAGAGAAATAAAAGATCTCAAGGAAAGAATAAAAGAGCTAGAGAAGGAGCTCACCCTTGACAAAGTGGTGGGTGAGATCAGAAGAGTTTTGTGGACCCACATTGGTCAATCAATAACGGACCAATGGCAATACATTGAGACCATTCATGAGCAAATGGAGCTCATAGGTAAAGCACAAAAGGAAGTGCATAGAGAAAGGGCATCTCTAGGAAGTATGCCTGAGGTAGCCAACAGATTGATCAATGTGCTAAATAACAGGACAGGCCCTCAGCTGGCAGCAATTGGGATCAGCAGTAGGATGGAGACTATCCAACTAGTCAAGAGGGTCCTCACACTGAAAAGCCTGGTACAGACATTGGACAGGAGGAGCCAAGATATGCAAACAGAGGTACACAGGTTCATGGATAAGTTTGCTGCATTACAGAGCAGAGGTCTCCCCAGCTTACTCAACAGTGCAGGAAAACTTCTATCACATGAAGTTTATGCTAAGAGGGTGAACACATTTGCTGCAAATCAGATCAGCCAAGGATCAAGCAGCTCCCAAGATACAGGCCAGCATCTGGTCAAAGTCTCTATGACAGAATAGAAAATCTATTCTTTATTATGAATGAGATTAATCATCTGTTTGAAATGCCTCCAAATTTCTACAAGTACA
Organism: Pinus taeda; assembly: GCA_000404065.3. NCBI lineage: Eukaryota > Viridiplantae > Streptophyta > Pinopsida > Pinales > Pinaceae > Pinus > Pinus taeda. The sequence goes on along the minus strand of APFE030442593.1, from coordinate 32,159 downwards.
TAGAGGCAGATGATACCATGGATGCAATTTTTAGGCATCAATTGCCTACGCAGGATTGGTGGGCCACCATGATACAATTATTATTATAAACAATAGGCTTCATATGAATTTTGTCATCAAAATGCATAAGTTATCACCTTCAGAAAGTGTGATACACATACTATGACAGAAAGGTGGAATGAGCCACCTCAGCATGAAGATTCAACCACCAGGAACAGCGAAGACAACTACAGGTAGCAGGGCCGAGAAAATGCTTGATCATGACAGAGCATAAAGACACATCATTCACATCAGTCAGCATTAAAAGCAGAAAGGCTCAACTGATTTAGCCTCCCCCAAAGGTCAAAAAGAGGCCTGACAGCATTGAAGACCATTTATTTTACATTTATACTAGCAATAACTTTCCTATCTGATATTTGTAAAAGTTGGTGAGCACAGTTAATGTATTAAATGACTCAGTATTGAGATATTTTGTAAGACCTATTGTATATATACCCCCTCGCATACACTGCCAAGGGGTGGGTGATTATTTTTTTTGGTTGTTTTCTCTTATGAAGAACTGAGAACTCAGCTGTAACTTTCAGAAGGATGTGATTAATAAAGCTTGGAGTTTACAGGAACTGAGTCTTACTGGTGCATGTTGTGATTGGAACCATTGAATGCTACAGGATTCTAATGCTATGACTTGATATAATAAGTGTTTCTCTATCTCTATTAATTTTTTTCTGTTATTTATTTTAACTCATTCCTCTCACATGCTGTTCTGAATCTAGGAAAGAAAGAAAAAGAATAGCTCAGGATTTGTCCATGGAGACACCCTGATCTCAATCTAATTTCACTATAAATGTTTTTCATAACCTTCAGCTGTTTAAATTGGAATTCTTAATTGCTCCAATAAGCTCTGAATACTTCACAGTCACTATTTGGTAATTCATTTATGCTACTAAGTAGGGATTATCATTCAAATGCATGTCACACTGTTGGTAACTCCATATCTCATTGTTTCACTCACTAAATTGGAAATTATATTAACAATAGCCATATAGCCCTGCAGTAAAACTTTCTACATCATAGGCACCAGAACTATCTCATTTTTCTTACTCCACATGCCCAATGGATTAGCATCTTCTAAGCTCTTCATGCCCTTCTTACAACAAAATTCCATCAACTAAAGTCTCAAACAGGAAACTGAAACTTTAAACTAGCCCAAGATACTCACAAAGCATAGCTGAAACTCAAAGGGAGAGCCCTCTCTGATTGTAGATAGACTTGGATCTATAATCCAAAGGTTGGTTAGTGGTTACCCCGGCCGTATTCCCTTGAGAGTCATAGGGAACAACCTAGGTGTTAACACAATCAATCAAGCCAAGTCCAACTAGCACATCATGCTATATCCTTCGCTATGGGAATATCAAATTTCCATTAAGACCACTACATGTTTCACTCCTTTTTAGTTGGTTTATGGTTTAGAATCAATCTTCCCTATAGAATGTGAGATTCCATCTCTTAAGCTAGCAGTCCAGCTTCTTCTAGACACCTCAAGTCTTCAAAAGCTCCTTATTCATTTGGAACATCTTGATGAGCAACATCGGGATGCCACCACAATGGATGAGGCCCATAAGAAAAGAGTCAAAGCTTAGTATGACAAGTCTCTATGACCTAGGGTTTTCTCTGAAGGTGACCTTGTCTTGGTCTATGACCAAGATAAAGAAACCTTGGGGGTAGGAATATTCAAACCTATGTGGTACAGTCATTTCATCATTACAAGGATCTTGAAGAAGGGTTCTTATGAATTGGTTGATTTTGTAGGAAATGTGCCACCAGAGCCAAGAAACGAGCTCTATATCAGGAAGTATTATGCCTATGCTCTTGCTTAGTAGTTGATTATTTTGTATATAATGTACATATTTTTAGTTTCTATCTATAGGTGTTGTGTTGATGATGATATTTTCGATCTTCTTTGGTAGGATTCTATGGATGTTTCATTGTGTTTAGGATTCTTAGATGGTGCTAGTAGACATAGTCAAAATTTGGCTTCCACCGCTTGGGTAATATATTATCCATTTGGTCAGTTGTTGGTCGCAAGAGGCATATGTATCAGTCCTACTTCTTATAATATGGCTGAATACATTGTCGTTATTAATTTACTATCTGAAGCAATATCTTTTTGTATTGAATCATTAATAGTTTATTTGGATTCACAACTGGTTGTGTCTCAATTAAATAATGTTTATCGTGTAAGGGATCCTTTATTACATTGTCAATTTCTGAGAGTGAGATTATTGCAAACATCATTCACTTTTATTACTTTCATTGACATTCCACGACCAGATAATGCATTTTCTGATTCTATAGCTAACCAAGCATTGAATTGGAATATTAATCATTCATCACATTAAATCAAAATATAAATTTTTTATGTGTTTGTATATATGATCAAATCATCACAAAAACTCTATATATAGATATATATATAGTATGTCAAAATATTACAAAATGTGGAAAAATGTCCTACAAAATTTGGGCTTAAGCCTGATCATGTCCATATATCAAAACGATCAGTCATATAAAATCTAAGTCTGCGGTCCTTGCCCTGGATGAGCATCCCAGTAGAAGATGATGGCATTCACCACTTGTCGAAAGAGCCATACCCACTCTCGTGATACTCCAACCACTCATCTTTGTACTCTCTCAGGGAGATCCTCTACTGCTTCCAATGGAACCTGGCAAGTCAAACCCTAGTTCCTATGAAAAATATGGCGTACTCTCTTAGACTCATCTTCTGCTCTCTTTGCATATCTACTGCAGCACATGTGCCTGGGTAGAATATTAGGTCTCACTGGTTCAATATCTGTATCATGTTCATTTAATCTTGTAAGATTTTTATTTCATGAAAAAATATTTTGAATTTCTTGAGACTATGTTAAAAAATCCAAAAAATAAAATATGTTAAAAAATCAAAACTTTCCAATGTTTCCACATACAACTCCTTTTGGAAGTACTAGCTCTGGATCTTCTCAGAAGTCTAATCTTGCGTAAGGGTGTTCATATATGGCCATGAATTATTGCTCCCACCAGTGGAAGAACTCATTGGCAAAGGTTTCCTGAGTGAATTTGCCTCCACCAAGTCGCTTAATCAAATTTTCCCATCTAGACATCCTGGGATCTCAAGGATTGCTGATGGCAGTAGCTTCTCTGGGTCGTAGCACCAGAACCTTCTCAAATAAAAATGAGCAGAGGATGGTGCCATAGCCAAATTTTTTCATCTTTCCATGTCTTACTCATGTTAATTATTTTTCCATATTGGTTTAGAGCACTGTGCACCCGTCCTATACTACTGGTTTCAGACATCCCACTGTCAAAAACATATATGGTCGAGAAGCCTGATGTAATGAAGTTGAACTTGCTATCCTGGTAATAGTAAATATGATTATATTGATGGGAAGACTTGTTATTTATTTGATTGGGACTTGTGATCCAACCTTGTTAGTATTTGGTGTGTAATACACAACAATGTAATCAACAATATTGAGGCCTCCATGGGGCCTTCGCTTTTAGATCTACTACTTCTCCCCCTGGGAAAGTCCTGTTATGAAGCATATATCCTCTACTTCAATCTATAAAGGCATGTCATCTATGATGAATTTTTACTACTCTAGTTCCCAATAATGAATCAACATTTCCGATAATGGAGTCTGAGTTCTCATGATGGGCATCATGAAGAATTTGAGCAATCCAAAAAATTTCAATCCATCAAATGAATCTTTATCATCTAATACCTGATTATCAACCTCACTGTGCTTTGTCTCTCCAAATGATCGACATCCTGGAAGATGAGAGGTTTTCATTTGTTAGAAATTTTGTTTTTCAACCTTACTCTCTATGTACGTTATTTTTATAATAGACCGTCATGTACATACACGACTTTCCCTTAGTGAAATCGCGTATAGGGCTTTCTATACACGGCTTTCAAAACTCCTAACCTGCATACATGCAGAGTGGTTTTTGAAATAAAAAAGTCTCTCCATAATTTGTTCTAATATTTCAAATTTTTTGATCAAATGGAAAAGATTAATGTTATGAATTACTTGGACTTCATGTTTGCTGGATTCGTTGGTGGATTTGACTGGATCAATTTACCCAAATTTTCTCTAGAGACCTCTTCTCAACACTTGGATGGTAAAATGAAATGGGGTGAGTTCAAAAGCTCTTTTCATTGCCAAAATTTAAAACCCACTTTCCTAAAGTTCATTTTTAAAATTTATTATTTTATTTAATGAACGTTTGACCTTTTCCTTGAAGTGTTGGTAAAGGATATTTTTAGGGTGAAAAGGATTTTTCATGACATAGTTCTATTTTTCCGTTGCTTTGACTCCATGATCGCTAACCTATCTAGGCATGCATCATTTTCTAAACTGGCATATAGGCTAAGACATATCACTTTTCCATTGCATTATGCATCTTGACCTCATACTGTGATATTTAGCCATATGGACGACCTCAATATGTTGATATTTTTTAACCCCTCTTACTTGTTAACTTGTAAAATCATAACATAGTGGTAGAGCCTTTCCTTTCATGGGATTCCTAGTTAGATCCTTGCTAGCATATGTCACCCATACTACAATTATTCTGTAGGATTGGGAGTCCTCTATAGTTCCCCCATGACATTGCGTTGAAGCCTCATTCTTCTTCTTCTTCGCTATTTTCTGGCCTTATACCCTAGAGGCTCCCATGTGTTAAGTTGTACTATTTCATTGCATGTTGACCACTTGTACCTATTTTTCGCCTTAATCTGACTTCATTTGGACTTATGTATAAGACACTTTTGACCATGACTTTTTGCAAGTTCAACCATGCATTCATTATCCTTTGTGACTTGACACCCATTTTTCTGTCGAGAGAACATCCCGTAAGTGTTGATGATCAACATTCACCACTTTGCATTAAGAATAGGACTGTTCCAGTCCTAGGAACTTAGAGTGCACTTGTCCTTGAATTTCATTCTCTCCGCTGTATTATATGCATTCTTTATTCCTTTTTAGGCTTTAAATATGAAAAAGATATAAAATCAAATATTCCAAAAAAAGAGCAGGATCGAGATAGTTTCTTCATTATTTGATGTAAGCAAGAGCGAGTCATGTTCCCCTTGAACAAATCGCTTAAAACAAGTTTTTCCTCCATTAGGATGGGACTTAGTTTGACTTTAGGGAAGCCATAACCTTGTTCTTAAGTCAGTCCTCATCTGGTTGGTTATCTCTCCCAATCATATGGAGAGTTTGTTAATGCATCCTACATTGAAAACTTATACAAATTTATCTTATGTTGCTAGAAAGTCACACCAAGTCGTGATTTTCTTCAGGGGAATTAAACCTATTGTAGGTCATTCTGGGATGTCTCTTTACTCATTTCTGTTGGCCATACCTGGTCTTTCAAGTTATTATCAGTATCACATTAACGACAGGGTCCTTCACTTGTGCTGGTTAAGAAGGTCCCCATTGACTTCTTACTAGAGGATCTGCTCTTATCGACTCTAACAAATTGCTTTGAGAGTATACCTAGAGATGGACCCTAGCCCTATTTATATCATTGATAGGTGACATTGTGCTCAACATCGATCAATATTATGGGTCTTTGATTGAGTGGTTTCCCTTGTGTTCAATGTTAGCTTAAATTATCACACATTGGGATTCATGCAGTACCTTGGTTTCCATTTGAACCTATTGGTGGATTATTTGCCTCTGTGTTATCTTTCATCATTGGTTGGTTCAAATGATTTTTTTTGGGCGCTAGTCACATCTTGTGTATGCAAGAAATGTACTTCAGAATGATTAATTCATCTCTATTTGTCCAAGTTCTTCCAAATTATTGGCCTGCAGGTTACACTTGCCCTGGTTGATGTGGGATGCCTTAATGCCTTCCTTCCAGTGGATATTTTCCCATAGAATCCAAATCATTGCTATAGGAATAAGGTCTAGAGTCCTTTTTTCAGTACCTTAGGGTTTGCAACCATCAATGTTAAACTCCTTCGCTATCGACAATGAGAATACATCAATATATCATGATTGATAGATTATTTCAAGTGTTCGACTTCAACACATTTATTCACACTTGCTCAATTGTACTAAGGCACCTTGAAAGTCATAATCATTATTGGTGAGTTGTCTCGCGTCTGTTAACAGTATACATCAATGATTGGTAATCAAACGATTTCTCACATGGTTGACTTTATTGGGCGTGGAGCCTGATTATCTTCTTTATTCAGAGGTATTGCAGTGTTAGACCTTAGTTCATAATGGGGTGGCAATGCCTCCCATCATTTAATTGTTGTCAAGGGGGTCCAGGGGGGGGGGGGGGGGGTGATGATGATGATTTTATGAGCCCCCGCCCCCCCCAGCAGGGGTTTGGGGCAGCACCCCCGAAGCTAAAAATCGATGTAAAATTACCTTGTAAAATATTGTAATTTCATAGAAAATATGAGCCGTTCATTAAGTGAATCATCTAACGGTAGAAATTATGTTTAATTTAGGGGTTTTCTCCCTAGAAGGAAATCCCTCTCTATTTACGAGGGAATAATATTGCGGCTATGTAGATGTATATTCTGAGCGACAAAAGAGAGAGGAGATTGCATGAGAGCAAAGAGGAAATTACAACGGATTTGCTGTAGATTGTATCTCTTGATTTTGTTGGATAATATAAAGGAAGAATTGGTTGTTTTTCCTTGGAAGTAGCCTAAATTGGGTGAACCACATATATCTGTGTCTCTCTTATTTTATTCGCCTTCTGTGTTTATATTTCTACAATATTTTATGTGTTCCATTGCAATTTAATACATAATTTTCTAATAGACTTCAGCTCATTTATTCCCATAGTATAGAAATGTACCATCTATGGTTAGTGAATACCTTGGGGGTTGTGTTAGCATATTGGTTCACTTAATAACTCCTTCATTTTTCAGCCAGTGACATGTCCCACCTTTATATGTTGCAGTTCTTCACAACAACATCTTATATGTTGGCACTCAAGTTTATGTAGTACCATTATTCCACCTATATGACTTGGTACCTTTATGAGTATCAATTATGCAACATCATCGATTAGACAGTCATCTAGCATCATTGATCGGATTTTTTTCTATATGTGTGATATTAAGACATAGCTCCATTGTGTTCCTTCGTGGCTATGATCTAATGATCCATTATCTATTCTACAAATCCTTCTATTCACTTATGTATATGTTCTGGATCTGCTTTATACTTCATCAGTGAGCATGCTTTATTACTTCTGAGCATGGGTATGCCCACCTTAGACATGAGTTTTATATCTGACTCCTTCCATAGGTGTTCAATGGGTTGGAATTTGGTGATATCCTCTTGGGTTTTCAGATGAATCCTCTCTCTATACTTAATATATTTTAGCCATCATGTACCCCTTCTGACCTCATATTAAGGGGTATCTTTTATAGCATCATTTAGCACTCCTGTAGACTTAATGCTCTTTTATGGCCATGGGAAATCCTTTTTCCCATACAAACTTGATCTTATATTAAAAATTAATATTTCAAATTCCATACGAAACTCATCTCACACTAAATCGTGTACATGCGTGGGTCCTATAACACTACACTACGTATACCTTTTAAAATATGAAAAAATAAAATAAAATGCTTCTTTTTGGGTGGGGTTTACGGGTTTTACCGAGAGCCCACCTATAGGAGCTAGTGGCACAACTGAATTAACCAATTTCACATGGTATATATACACACCTTAGCTAGGCCTAATTCATACAAGAGAATGATTATCGACATTATACCCATTTTTCTCCCAGATCAAGTTTGTTTTTCCCGTGCCTCTTGCACTCCCAGTCTCTAGGAAACCCAAGTTTCCTTTGCAGAGATGCTCATCATCCTTATAACATCTCCTTGTGTTTGTTAGAGAGGTTGTCTTCATGGCACAGGTTGGATGGATCTAGAGGAAGGCTTTGTCATTGCCTTTGGCCTGGATCAGGTTGTACCTTTCCTGTACCTATTGTTGTTAATCAATAAATAAGTTCATGGCTTGTTCCTGATATGTTAATGTCTCATGAATAATAATTTATATGATTATATATGATGATTTGAAATTTTATGTATGCACATTGAATTATCTATTATTTATATGCTTCTGTGAATTGACTTGCAAGCTTGCTCATTCTGGAGGAAGTAGAGGTTTTGGACCCTACAAGAACATCATCAAATGTAGGACCTCCGAGTATGTTTCCAAATCCATATTTGGTAATTCATATGTTTGGCATGCTTGTTTGATTTCTCTTTGTTGATTATCGTTTTCTGCTCTGTTGAGGCTTTCAACCATTGCCTTAGGGATTTTTTCCCACCAATACTAATGAAGATTCATTGCTTCATGTGGGAAGCTCATTAAAGTTTGGTCTCTTTGGTTACCTCTGTTGATGGTAACATCAACTCCTTTAGGGAGCACCATTTTTAGAAACTCATTGTCCCCTAGCCTCCTGTAGGCGGCACCACAAAATTACTCTAGGGGCCATTTCCCCTAAATTCCTTGGTGAGAGCACTCACCCACTCACCTAGTGATTTTTTCTTCCTATTAGGATTTAGCTCCACATGTTACCTACTCTCATACTCACATATTTTGTGCACCTATCATCCAAATAACACCTAGATTTGTGTTGTACATTGGTAACATGTTTCATGCAGCAACACTTACACATTCATATGCCTTTGTCTCAACATTTCATAAAAAAATACATATATTTAATACTCCTATTATTTATTTAGTTTATTTCAATCAAGTGGTTTTGTGATTAGTACATTCAATTTCCTATGTGTAGTTTCTTTTAAGGTATTCTTGATGCATTTTAGTAAGGGGAATTATTAGGTATATACCTTGTTAATTGGCACACTAAGTACTCCCCTTGAAATACTTAGATATCACTAGTTCATCCCCTTTGAGATCACCATAGGATCCCCCATTCTGACCAAATCTACTTCCATCACCCCCTCATTTATATGATGCAAGTGGTTGGTGGTTTCCCACCCCAATGGATAGCCTCATTTTGTAGCACCCTTTGTGTTACCAACATCCATGCTATAATATCCTCTTTTCCTAGAGCCATTATTTTGTACTTCTTGATAATTATCCTCATGTTTCTTTCTCATCATATTACTAACTTACACTCATGCATGTAGGCACCAATCAATTTGATCATTATTAATATGCGACCACATTTTAGTTTTCCTCTCACACCTCCAATAGTAGTAGACCATTTGCATGATCACCCTCCATTCATTATCCCACACAGACGCCAACCAATGCTCTCCCCCCCACTTTTATATGAGTTTCCTTCTTGTAACATCATGCAAGTCATCAAGTTCACTAGGGAACCCATCTCTATGTTTTGTACATCCTAATAATTATTCATAAATTATTTTGGTAAGTTTACAAATATTAATCACAAGTGGTGATTCTCCCATCTTCACACCATATTAGTTATCTCTCGATGACAATCATAATCACCCTTGGTCATGGTGCCATATTATGACCATCATTAGTGTCTTTGAGTCTTCCAATAAATATTCACCATATCTTATATACTTGTAGGCATATTAATTTTTATGGTTGAAACATTGACTCATTAAATACTAACATGGAGGTTCTCCTGACTCTAGGGGTTGGTTTGTCTCAATTTTATTTTGACTACCACCAATGTCACTTATGCTCCTACCAAGGGACCTCTTCTCTCACAATTTTCATTTCAAACAACTACAGATGCATTTCTAAGGGACCTCTTCCCTTGGTTGTCATGTATTCCTTTCTTTCAACATCATCTTTGTTATGAAACCAGCTTACAAAAAGATAGAAAACATAGATCAACGATTTAGAAATCAACCTCTTCGAGGGGGAAACCTCCTTTACATTACACAAATGAACAATTCTTGGATGATACAAATGACAAGACCTCCTTTCTATATATAGGAGTCTAAGGGGTCGTAATATAATCAAAGTTGACATAACAATAATAATGTAAGGGCACAAGAATAAAAATAGTGGCTTCTATTGGGCACAATAATAACAATATGGGTACTACATGGGCACAACAATATAATAAGGGGGTTGCACTAATAATAATAAGGGTTTATACTAGTAGTATAGGGACCTACCATTCCCTTCTCCTTCAAAAAGTGTTGTCCTCAATGCTTGATTAGTTTTGGATGCTTCTGTATAAAATTATCATCCTCCCATATGGAATCTTCAGCAGGTAAGTTCTTCCACTTGATGAGATACTCTAAAATTGATCGATTTCGTAGCTGTCGGGTTCTTATTTTCGTGACTGCTTCAAGTTCCAATATGATTTTTCCTTCCTCATCAAGTTCTAACAATATTGTTTGAACTAGGAACTTGTCACCTATAACCTTCTTTAAGCATGAAATATGGAAAACTGGGGGCAGTTGAGAAGATGCTGGAAGCTCCAATTTGTATTCCATAGTACCAATCTTTTGCAGCACCTTGTAAGGACCATAGTACTTTGGTGATAATTTACTATCCTTCTTAGCTTGCTTGAGGGACATTTGTTTGTATGGTTGTATTCGTAAAAATACCCAATTGCCTACATCAAAACTTCTTTCACTGCGATGTTGATTTGTCCATTGTTTCATTTGATTCTGCACCAAAGTGGGGTTATCCTTTAAAAGTTGGAGAACTTGTTGTTGATGTTCGATGTGTTCTTTCACTACTTGAACCTTTTTCTTCTTGATATGTCCTTCTATATTGAGATTTTGAGGAGTGGTAATTCTTGCTAATGCATTACAAGATATGGTTGGATTCATTTCTTGATGCTCGATGTGATCTTTCACTTCTTGAACCTTTTTCTTCTTGATATGTCCTTCTATATTGAGAGTTTGGGGAGTGTTAATTCTTGCCAATGCTTTACAAGATATGGTCAGATTTATTTATTCTTTCTCCAGGGTTTGATCCTGGTGTATATCCTCTTCTTTTGACGTTTCTTGATCCTTTTCTTCCTCCTCTTCACAATCTATCTAAAATAATTTCTTCTCAGCACACTTATGACCTTTAGTTTATTTGCTATCACAATTGTAACAAAGCCATTTTTCTTTTTTTTCTTCCAATTGTTGTGGTGTAAACCTTGTAGGTTGTGGAAGGCTAGGAGAAAAAAAACTTTCATATTTATAGTTGTGAGTGGTAGGATTCCTTGTTTCCATAATTCTGCTTTCAATTTTTCTTACCAACCTGAATGCCTTCTCCAATGAACCAGGTTCCCAAAGACAAACCTCATGTTGAATGTTATCCTTTAAAGTCCCTATGAAGACATCAATCCTTTGCTTCTCTAGAATATCATTTACCCTTATATTCAATTTTTAGAAGTCCTCAATTTGATCTGCCATTGAACCCTTTTGTTTGAGATTTATCAATTGGATAAAGAAGGTGTTGCTCTTTGTATCCTCATAATGTGCTATTATTTCCTCTGTGAAAATTGCCCAAGTGACAATTTGTTTACGAGAGCAAAGCCATCGATACCATACAAACTAATTTGGTTCTAAATATAAAGATACAATATGTACCTTTTTTAATAGTTGTACATCATGTAGATCGAAATATTGCTCCATATGTAGTATCCAATTTACTGGATCCTTGCCATCAAACTTCCTCATATCGCTTTTTCTTGATCTTAGGAGCTTGATCTTGAATCTGTTGTATATATGAAATTTTAGACTTACAAGGTCTGAAATTGTGATTTGTGGTATCCCTCTATGTCCTCTTTCCAATGCCACCAGTCTGATCGAAATTGGATTCTCCAAGAAAGAGTTATTCCCAATCTCCCAAGATGACTTGATTATATACGTTTTCAGTAAAGTGAACTTGTACAAAGTTTGACGTGTCATTGTTTCAACCTTTGGACCTAAAAACAATACACAAAAAACTATAGGCCATCTTATTTCTTTAACTTCTTACGAAATTTCAATCTGATTCTCAAAATTAAAGTTATAATGATTTTCCCTAGGTCACCTGTTTGAGATATAATTTGGGATCTTGCAAAAACCCTAATTTATTTGGATCATATCTCTGCCAATATAGCGAGACACGATCTGAAATTGGGACCCAAGGTTTAGAGAGAGTTTGGCTCAAATGAGTTTTTGATTGAGCTTTTGAAATGCTGCATAAAAACAGTTATAGTGAGAATTCCATGATGACCTGTTTGGAGCAGCGAAGCCCTAGAATCCAAAGCTCTGATACCAAATGTTATGAAGCCAACTTACAAAAAGATATAAAAGATAGATCAACAACTTTGAAATCCAACTTTGAAATTAGCCTCTTCGAGGGGGAAACCTCCTTTACATTACACAAATGAACAATTCTTGGATGATACAAATGACAAGACTTCCTTTCTATCTATAGGAGTCTAAGGGGTCATGATATAATCAGAGCTGACATAACAATAATAATGTAAGGGAACAACAATAACAATATTGGGCTTCTATGGGGCTCAATAATAACAATATGGGTACTACATGGGCACAACAATATAATAAGGGGCTTGCACTAATAACAATAAGGGGTTACACTAGTAGTATAGGGACCTAACAATATTTCATATTCCATGAATTAATAAATATCTTGGTTTTCAGTTGAACCTCATATGAAACACTCAGAGTCATTATTTCTCATTGATTCCATTGTCTCTCATGACATTTGACTTCAACACTATTTCACTTCTAGATGCGTCTCACCTTATGATAGTTATAATTTCTAGTTTTTATTGAAGACCTAGGCAGGGAAAATTTTAAGGATGGCAGTTTATCTTAAAGTTTAACAACCTTGGTGAATCTTACTAGTCCCTACAATCCAAATTTTAAAATCTTTGATGATAATTTTGTAAAATTTTATAGATTTATAATTATTTTATATTGGACAATATATAATATTGGCGATTTTTAAGGTAAAATAATTTTATACTATAAAATTTAGATGAATTCATTTAAAAAAAATGGAAATTGGCGAATTTTATTTTTGGAAAAAGCATGGAATATTAGCCCACCTATGAATATTATCCCCTAGAATTTTCCCTGGACCTAGGATCTTGACTATCATTCATTAGCTACCACTTTAAACATTATCTAGCTTTTTCAACTGCATGAGAAAATTATCATCGGAACTTAATTCTACTATAATGGACACCCGTGAGAGTGATGCAATTTTATACTTCAACATATTTCAACAACTATGCCTCTTGGCATAACTATTCCTCTTGGCATAACTATGCCTTTTGGCACAACTATTCCTCTTGGCATAACTATGCCTCTTGGCATACTCAACAAGACCTATATTGTCCATCATTGTAGTCATAATTATAAAAAAGTCATGACCACAATCATGAAAATGCAACATGATTTCTTCTTTGAATACTATAAATACTTATTTTTATAGGATGCATCTTTCATAGGTGGACCTTTCTCCTTCTATTCTTGGGCCTCTTTTATCTCTTGGATCTCAATCTCTCTCTCTACAATAAGGAATCAATAAAAAACATAAGCAAGCAAATCATGATGTATTTTTGCTATATGTCTACTCCTAACCTCATACATTAGGGGTAACTATTATCACCTAAAAATTGTGCATCCAATTACGTTAGTGATTACTAGAAACCATCATTAATCAAGTCAAATCAAGGTTATCTAAGGAAATTGACTAACTACGAAAAAGTAGTTGATTGAATGTTACAAAATGGGTTTTTATTCATCTGTGCAAAATTATCTCTATCAATTTGCATTAATCTACATGATTTTTTCTTAGTAAATGAAGATGTATAGAGAGTGACTCTTAAATAAGAAATGATGTAGAAGTGATGATGATCTTGCCATAATAAAATTAACAAGGTTTCTAGGTCACCCTTCACCTACCACAAACTTAATAGAGGATGCTTGGAGCCATCAATGTACTCCTCATGTAACCCTAAGCACAAGTATCACATAATGGTATTCAAACACATTTATTGTACAAACAATCCATGAAAGCCTTTGAGAATTCTATAAATTGGAGCATTCACACAACCATTCATAGGAGAGGAGCAAACAAAAGTTATGCTACCCAAATTGCCTTGAATTGCCATTGCAGTTCCATATTTGCATAAAAAATACTTGTTTCTTGGTGAATATCTTCCATTGAAGCTCTTTGATGACTTCTTAAGAGACAAAGAGAGATCCTATAAATGGAAGGAGAAAGAATCCCTCCGTTTGGAGATTGTATAAGGCTTAAACTACTAAATATTTCTTTGTATCTAAGTAGACTATTTTTTGTTCATTCCATTGGAAATAAAGGAGTCAAGGCTTTGTTTTTTTTCTACAACATTGGAGAATATAGGTTAGGGTCTTATAATATGTGAACTACCAAGTCAAATTCCACAAAAAATGACTTTGCACAACATAATAAATACAACAATAAATTAACACGTGCACAAATAGACAACTTTTTACAATTTTTAAATAACCCAACTTTGTTATATTATCAATCTATAATACAAAAATCTATGGCTCATGTACAAGGGATCATGGACCTCATACAATCATAGATACAAAAATACAAACTAGGGTTTGGTGTCAACAACTATGACAACCAACCTACCTTGAACAATATACCAAATAAGTAACGGGCTGATGTAGTGCACCATTGCAACTTCCCTTGGTTGTAACCTGAAAACATCTGTTGGTTCTTCTACTCCCAATATGCAGCTCTACCTATAACAATGAATCATTCTCCTTTAGGTCAATGTTGACGGTGCTAGATCCGCCAACATGTCAAGGGATATCCCCGATAAGAAGTCCCAATTATACCTCAAACCGTTTGGTGTAGGAGTCCTAGCAGTGGGTCGTAAAGCAATGCCTTGAGCGCAATGTCACACAGAGGCAAGTAAGATAACTCTGTTGGTAACAAGGGTGTGACCACTGTAGTGAGTCAAGGAAGGTGCATGAGAGGTTTCTAACACAGGTGGGTTGAGATGAGTGCGCCCCTTGGAAACCTGTAAGTGTACTCAGCTGGGAAGGGAACACTCAAGCGAAGATGCATCACAAGCTTGAAAGCAGGTCAGTCCGACAATCCAAAGTGATGGTTAAACCAACAGTACATCTGCAACAAGATTCATATAATTGCATACAAAACTACGTAAGTTAAACAACATATATTGCTACAGCAACCAGAATAGTCCAAATACAATAACAACATATGCATGAAAACATGTTGGCTCTTATTATATAAAGAAATGTAAGTTACAATCATACAATACATCCTAAGCTTGCTAGCCCCAATAGTGGAGTGTTACAACCACATTCACTTGCTCCTCCAAATATATGAACTAGCTTTGTGTAGTGGAGAAACCAAGGCACATTACAATACTATCCAAGCTCTTTCCAAGATAGTCTTATCAGAAGCTTGGCTGACCAAAAGCCTCTACAATGAGTTATGAGGGACTATTTATAGCAAAGGGTGGGTTGACCCTTGACATTCCCCTTTGTGACCATTCAACTACCTTCACTACTCTTCACCTACTCTATGAATGTTACATCCACTATTGACATTTGACTTACACTTGACATGACTCATCATTAAAATGCAAATGTACCCATGTGAACAAAATGGCTTGAGAAAGTCAAACTAGACATCACTTTGACTTAGACAACTATAGAAGTCCAATTGCTCAACATCCTCATGCTGATCAACAGTAACATATTGATGCCAAGCTCTATAGTCCTTGATAGTGTCCATGTGTTCCGCACAACTCTATGTTGAGATTCATCAAATGAGATGTTGTTCATCTCTTCTTCTGGCTGATCACCAAGGATCTCAGTGCCTCCTTGGTCATCCAAGGCTTACTCATCATCTCGATGCATTGAAGTGGGTGAGTCAACCTCTTTGTGGTGAGGCATGAGGTCAATGCCCTATTCCAACTCTTACTACTCCATGTCTGCATCCAACTGTTGAAGTGCTTGTTCTATCTCATGATCGAAGTCTTTCCCCTATGATGCTTCACCCTGTTTACATGATGCCAGCTATTCAGATGAATCAACTACTTGTATGGGCACTACTTTGTCTGTTTGCACTTGTTGCATCCCCTGCTGTATCTGCTGCTGCTATGTTTACCTCTCCTGTTTGCGCAACTCTTGTTCCTTTCAGCTTTTCTCCCTCAACTCATGCAACTCCTTCTCTACTTCTTCCATTCTCTTCTTATCCTTCTGCCTTCACGCGATTCGCTTGTCCCGCTGCTGCCTCTTTGCCTATATGACCATAGTTTCTTTCTCTACAAGTGGATCTGCTCGAAACTTGCAGCTTTTCTCCGCCTCCATGCAATCAAAAATCTTCCTCTTCCCTTTGTTACGCAATGGTCTGCTTGGCTCTGCTGCCACTTCTGTTACTACTACTATTACTGGTGCTCTCTGTGATGCTGCTTCACTAACCACTCCACAGTGAAGCTGACCGGTTCATTGGGTCTGGAGAAACTGTAGCAATATCTCCATGGGTCCTCCTCAGCCCAATGACATGCCTCGTGGATCCAATTGAACTAAACTCTCATGCATTGATCTTTCACATTGCAATATGGGTCATACGGATTGTAGCTACGGAGGTCAAAAAGGTACTTCTTCATCAGTTCTGCTTCGACATATGCTTGCTTGATACTCCGGATCTCATATAACCCAATCAGCAACGGAAGAGTGGGCCAATGTGCCTTCTTCTTCTAATGCAGTCTAGCTGTCAATCCTGTCGAAATGTGATATGCTACTTCCTGTATGAAAAGTACATCCAAGGCAAACTTTGGAAGAACATGCAGAGGCTTCTTTACACTAAACATTCGGATGAAAGTGTCAGACAATGAGGCATACTAATCTACAATGCTTATAAATTCCTCCATTGCTTACTTTGACATGCAGGGTGGATCTTGTTCGAATATGATCTTATACACAAGGGCGAAAAAATGACCGGACAACCATGTGACTACTCCTTTGAAGCTGAATTTAGACAACAACTTGAAATATGTGTTCACAACAGTCTCCACCAGTGACCATGCCAACTCCAAGCCTAGGAACTCCTGTCAGGCATAGACTGCACCTAGGATGTAGGTAGACATCTAAATCTTTGCATGCATAACTCTGGGTGATTGTTGACCATTTGTTACTTGCTCCTTCAGCTGATGAGCGAGTATGCCAGACCAGTTACATGGTTTTCCTTCTCTAGCAAATTGTTCCAGTTCAACCACCCAACTCTGTGGGAAGGTTTCCATGCTTGCTTGGGCATACAGTTGACAAGAAAATATGATCAAGTATTAGTATGTCTTCCTCAGTATCTTTGTCTTGTAGATATGGTTTGGTGTTAACCTGAATCGAGTTGGCTCCTTTACCCAATTCTTCAGAATGTCTATGGAGTTAGCATTGTTGTTGGGTAAGATGAATGGAGTCTCCATGACAGTCACATGTTCTAACATATGATACATCTTAACATAATCTCGTTCCCAGAAGGTTGCAAGCTTCGTCTTGCTAACACTGCTCAAGGTCATCATCTTGGGATCAGTGTGAGAGACGATCCAATGTACCATGTCTGCGCATGGGAACACGGCCTATCTGCATGCAATCCGGTACAAGACGAACTTGTGAATGTTCACGTACACCTGACAGTCTTCGAGGTGTTCCCCAAAAGTGCTTGAAAAGGTTTCATTGACTTCTTGCCACTTCAGTTTGATGTCCTTGTCTAGATACAACTTTGTATCTTCATAGATCGATAGACTAGAGGACACTTGCTCAATTGCTGCTCCAACTGCATTTCCATCAGTGTCCTATGATCCTGTTCTCTTGGAAGCCATTGAGACATATGAACACCTAAAAGATCTGGAGACAAGCAACAAGCATGGAAAGAAATTTGTCAGTGAAAACAAAGCAACTTCGGGGAATGACACAACACATACCTAGGAAGTTGATGGGAAAGATTGTGCAATTTCTTCTGGGAGGTTGGGTGACTGGTTGTCAGAACTGCATAAAAGGTAGTTTGGGCTATTTGGGAGGCAGGACTGGCTGCTAGATCTGTGTAATGCGTAACCCAGACTGGCTACTTGCTACTGGGATTGCATAATTCCAGCTGGGAGTCACTGCAGGGTTAGGGACTACATTGTGCAATTTCTAGGGCCAGTAGTCACTGCCCCTCAGAAATGCACAAAACAGTCCTAGAGGGTAGTTCTGGGAAAAATGCACATTTCTGGAGAGAAAGGCAGAGCCTTCCTTCCCCAGTTTGACAATGCAGTCCCAATGAAGGCACAATCTGGGCTAACGTTGGCCCAACTCGTCGATGAGAAACTGTAAGTGAATAAGACAGTGAATGCATGGTGACACTAAGTGATAGAAGAAGTGGTTGAAAGTGCATGCAAAAAATGAATGAAAGATTCAACAAACAGATCAACATGCATGTGGGTGAAGCGGTTCGCAGGTTCAACGAACGTTCGTGCAAAACATTTTCATGCATGCGACACTAGTGAGATAGAAATGAAAACTGAAACAAAACCAGGACAAGCTCGTATACATGTAAACAACAACAAGCGTTCAAATAAATCAAGCAAAAAACACACACAAGCGAATACACAAAAATTGATAGAAATGCTAAAAAAGACAAGCTGAGGTCACTTACCCATGAATAACTGAGTTGGATGTGTCGAAGTGTACTGGATGTGCGGTGGGATGTGAGAGATCAAAGATCGATGTGAAAGAATGATCTCTCATGTCTCGAATAAATAAGTTTGGGCTCATGACACACATGCCACAAATCTAGGAAAATGTGACACTTGGAGAGAAGTTTCTAAAACAACTTTGCATGTAACCTTCGGCTGCTACAAATAGCTCCCTAAATCATGGGATGTCTTTCACATGTTTCCTTTTGCTATTCTGGGAAGAGCAAGTCATGCATGCATGCAAGTCAACTTTCCTTGGTCCCCGGTGGAACTGGTCAACTAGACTGCTCATGCATGTAGTTGCTCAACTACTTGAGAAAAATGCTCATTTCTGGCTGGGAGCTGGGCTAACTGCCTAGTAGGTTTGTATAATTTCTCGGAAGAGCAGTTGACTGCTACCCAGATTTGTGCAAATTCTGGGTTGAGCAGCCCTCTTCGGAGTGTTGGTGGGAAGAATTGCATAATTTTGGTACCTAGCCGGCTGCCAGACATAATTGCGCAATTTCTGGAGGGAAGGTTGGTTTCCCTCCAGAAATGCATAATTTTCTTAGGGAAGTTGGTCAAGCTGCAGTTGGACCAAGTCCGGGTGAACAACCTGTGAGGGGAATGGATCAAGTTGTGATCAATAGGTTGCCTTTATGCAATAAAAACACTGAAGCTTGAATACTAGATGGATTAAGACAAGGTGCTATGAAAGGTTGGTAGGGAGGCTCCAAAACGAGGCTAAGGAAATTTTTTGGAGGGTGGTTGTAGCCGCTACAACACTTGGCGACACACTGGTAGAATTCAAGCTCTCTAAATGGAACTTGTTTGTGAAAATAAAGTCTAACACCTTAGAAGTATTTTTCATTTCTCAGCTCATCTTGGCTTCACACTAGCTTGATTGTAAGATATAGCATTTGCTAAGCTCTTGGTTGATTAACACACATTCCAAGCCAAGGTAGCATAGTTGTTTCAATTAGGGTTGAGGGGTATATTGGTGCACAATCAGTATAGTCATCAGAGTCTTAGTTTCATCGTTGGTGGTGTTCCGCTGCTAGTAGGTCTAGACATTACCCCATCGGAGTCACATAGGAACACAAGCATAGCTCCGCTGCCAACGAGCCTGGTCAGTACTCTGACGAAGTTACTTGCATCACCTCCATGCCTAGGAAGCCTTTCTCTTCTTTCGCCTTATTCATTTTTCATTTTGAATTTTTTGACTTTTCACTCATTTTTTTTTCATTTTCCATTTTTTTTAAACTGTGCATAACACTTATTCATTTCAGAGGTGGAAGAGGGATCTTGACTTATTGAGAGCATAAGAGGTTTTTCCAGTAGAGAAGTAGTTTATTATATCTCTCACATGCCTATTAAGGTTTTCCCCCTCACCTTACTCTACTTCACTGATCTGACAAGGGTTAACCCAAAAACAATCGACTAGAGAAGGTGACACTAGTTAGCATGCAAGTGTTGTGTTTTCACCAAGTTTCGCTTTGGAAAACATGTATTTTCCTTTGAAATATCATCTAATGTAAGTAATGAGTTCTTAAAATGGAGGCAATATGAGAGATAGCCAAGTAGTGATAGCTGTACAAGCCCTCTTGTACTTCACCCAGCTCATTTCAAGAGTCATACATGGTTTCATGCAAAACTAACCTATGAACAAAACAAGCAAACTAACAACAAATCAAAGAAAGAGAAGAGAAAGTGAAAGCAAAGCACGTAAGCAAACAAGCAAGAAGACACACAAGCAAGCAAAGAGAATAATAAAACAAGCATGCAAGCAAATTGGCTGAAAGAAAACACTACGCGTACTCCTATACTAACGGTGCATGGGCCTGATCACGTGAAGTGATATTTCCAATGCAGCCACTGGCGCATTGGTTGACCCATGTTGGTGAAGGCTTGGTCAGCGAGCAACCCAGTTGTGTGAACCAGTAAGCAAGAAAGATATAACAATGAAGACAACCACACTTCATGTTTCAAAGTTCCCACATGACATAAGTGAGTACAACTGCATGATGAGTAGTCCGTGGACTTGAGATGGTGTTGTGTGAGACTGTGTGCGACTTTGAATCATAATCACACTCTTGACTGTGACATGCAAGAAAACGAACGAAACAAATACAACTTGCATCGCGAATGTTTTCTTGCAATGTAAGATTCCTCTAGTGCATGAGCGATGGGATTGTGCAATCCGAGTGAAGGAAGTGTGATCTGTGTGTGAGATGGATATTCAATGCATACAAATGAGTGATGAGGAGCCTTGGGTGATTGAACAATTTCATGATTAGAAGTGAGAGTAACCCTAAGAGAGCGAGGGCCTGACATAACCATCAGCTCAGGCTGAAGTGCCTCGACAATCTTGGGTGTCTCAACTTCATCATCATATAGATCATCATAAATTGGTGGCTTAGAAAGATCAACTGTGATAGAGTCATGATCATGATTAAATATGGGAGTAAATTGATCACAAGCGCCATGATTAGAAAAATCAATGATTTCATCGACATTCTCATGATTAGATGAATCGAACAAAGGGGTAGATGAAAAGCGAACAAACTCATCCTCTTTGTTTCCAGAAAAGACAGATGAAAGATCAAGTGGATTTTCAATGAAAAGCTTATCCTCTCTGTTTTCGAGTGATGGACCAACATCCGGTGAGTCTTGTGAGTGATCAACAATGGGTGCATCCATGGATGAAGACACACATGCGAAATGATGGATGGCAGGCTCACCAAAGATGTTAGGAAAGAACTTTGGGGGCTCAGATAGAAGGGGGTCCTCCCTCACCGAGTGTTGATGCTCAAGCTCCCACTCATACTCTTCATGAATGATAGCACATGTTGGTTGTGCAACACCAACTTTTTCAATGAGTTTTTCCTCATTCACAACAAGTGAAGAGTCTAGAATGGACAAACACAAGACAATTTCATCTGGAGGAACACCCGAGTGTGAAGATGAAGGTCATAGAATAGAATTCATATGAGAAATCGAAGGAATCACAACCAAATATCCACGAAAATTGAGTGAAGTGATGTTGGGAGGATGTGAATGATGAACAAGTGTGTGAGCATGATCCTCAACATCACTGGGCAATGGTGGAGCTGTTGAATGAGAGGAAGGCAGACAGAACAGTGCCCACATCCACATGAGATTGCGCAGCTCCATCAACGAAGAATGTTGAGCGAGGCTTGATCTCAAGCTTCTTCTTGGGACGGGAAAATTTCTTAAGGAAATACTTGAATCAGTCCTAAAGATAAGAAAATTTCATCTGGCTCTTCAGAGCTCGAAACTATAAGTCATGGAAGCATTGCCAAAAATCAATAATTGATTCATGCAGAGCCTTCCATTTCTATAATAGTTTTTGGTCAAGACATTCTAGATCAAAGTGATAGAAAGTGTCTTCAATAGCATCACATAAGTGCTCAAGTGAGTGCACGTTGTCAGCCAGTAGGCTAAGCAACCATCGACGATTCACGAAGTGTGTGTGCAAGAAGCAAGCTGGCTTGTTTGTCAGAACACCCATCTTCCTCATGAAGCATGGAAAGCAAGCCATGTAAGTACTCAGGCGAGGCCACTTTGCCTTCACCATCATACATGAAAGTGGACAAGAGATCGAAAAGCTCCCCCATGATGGAGACATCCTCATGATTTGAAAAACATCGTGAAGGGAGAAGAGTGAAAAAATCCATGAAAGGTATGCACAGGTTCAAAATTGGATGAGAGGACACACCTTGTCATCTAGCCCTCCTTCTAACACCAAAAATGTTGATGGTGCTGGACCCACCAACATGTCAAGGGGATCTCCCCAATAAGAAGTTCCAATTATACCTCAAACCATTTGGTGTAGGAGTCCGAGTAGTGGGTCGTAAAACAATGCCTTGACTGTGATGTCGCATAGAGGCAAGTAAGATAACTCTGTTGGTAACAAGGGTGTGACCACTGTAGTGAGTCAAGGAAGGTGCATGAGAGGCTTTTAACACGGGTGGGTTGAGATGAGTGTGCCCCTTGGCAACCTTTAAGTGTACTCAGCTGGGAGGGAACACACGAGCGAAGATGCATCACAAGGTTGAAAGCAGGTCAGTATGGCAATCCAAAGTGATGGCTAAACCAACAACACATCTGAAACAAGATTCATATAATTGCATAGAAAAGTGTTCATACACAACTACATAAGTTAAACAACATACATTTCTATAGCAACTGGAACAGTCCAAATACAATAACAACATATGCATGAAAACGTGTTGGCCCTTATTATATAAAGAAGTGTAAGTTCCTATCATACAATATATCCATGTAAACCTACTATCCCCAAAAGTGGAACATTACAGCCACATACACCTGCTCCTCCAAAGAGATGAACTATCTCCGTGCAGTGGAGAAGCCAAGGCACATTACAATACTACCCAAGCTCTTTCCAAGATAGTCTTATCAGAAGCTTCGCTGACCAAAAGCCTCTACAATGAGTTATGAGGGACTATTTATAGCAAAGGGTGGGGTGACCCTTGACATTCCCCTTTGTGACCATTCAACTACCCTCATGACTCTTCACCTATTCTATGACTTTTACATCCACTATTGGCACTTGACTTACACTTGACATAACTCATCATTACAATGCACATGTACACATGTGAACAAAATGGCTTGAGCAAGCCAAACTAGACATCACTCTGACTTAGAAAACTATAGAAGTCCAACTGCTCAACATCCTCATGCTGACCAACAGTAACATATTGATGCCAATCTTTGTAGTCCTTGTTAGTGTCCGTGTGTTCTGCAATGAAATTTGTCTAAAACCTGACCCTTGCCTCCATAGCATCCGGGTATATTTCTTGGGCTCCTCTATCCAACTCATCTAAAAGCATGCACATCATTGTCTTCAATGTGGCCATACTAGCAATATACGTATGCATGATGTCTGCAGTGATAGGCAAGTCTGGGTTGGTGTCGATGTGCATCAACTCGTTGAAGTACGAGTCAAGCTATAGTCGGACCTACTTCTTTGTCTTCACCTGCATGAGAATCTCGATTGATCAGATCGCATTTGTGTGCACCACAACATCCATACTCTTGAATACTCATGCATGGGAGGCCTATATGCTAGTGACAAACTATAAGAGATCTTCATAATTCTGAATCTAACTCTGGATACATGCCTTCAGCTCGACCGCATTGACTTTCGTCATCTTAGGCAAGTGAAGTGGGGCTCCCTTGTACTTTATCGTCCATGTTTTCATGTCATAAACAACATCATGCACGTTTGTCAAGATGCATTCTCTTCTAGCACATTGTTGCTGCCATCCGTTGAGATGGATGACTGCCTTGTGCACAGTACCAAACCTAGCGTACAATGCTCACATAACTATGTCAAGGGAAAATACTTCATATAGTATTGCCTTCTTCAGTTCATCCCAGGGGGAAATTGCCACCAAGTTTCCTCATTGCTTGGCCATTTGTAGCTCCTTTTCCATTCACTCATTCTCAGCTATTAGGAAGAGAACACTTGAGCTAGTGGCTTTGTCATACACTCTAGTTGCATCGGCCAAGGCAACTAGATGTTTGTTGGCATTATGGCATAGGTTTGATGCTATGGCTCTGGTGTTGTCCTTGATGGCAACTCAACTTGGTGACACATCTCAATTCAGGCATCCAGAAAGAAGAAAAAGTCATATACGCAGGTTCATCTAGACAAAGACGTGTATACACGCAGGTTATACATTACAAAAGTGCGTATTTGTTCGGGAACTTACTTTTGGTCCTTGGTGGTTAGTTCTTGGGATTTGAACCTGTTGTTTTGGACCATAGCGTCTCGTCAGATGTGTTGATCCATAGTTTTTGGGTTCATGGTATTGAAATGTTATGGTTTTGGACCATGGTATTGTGGAAGACCTAAGAATATAAAAGAGGAAGGAGATCTTGTGGAAAATGATCATCTGAATTATCATTGAATATCTGATAAAGTGCTAGAGCTGGTACATTGGTAATTGGGTTATGATGTAGATCTGGATCTGAATGAAGGAGGAACCTTAGCGCAAAAAGAAGGATAAGTTCTATTGATGGGTCATAATCTTTAAGCTTGATTGATAGTATCTTTGTATGATTTTGATATGCTAGATGTGGCGCTTGCCTGATCTATAAGTCTGATAATCTAGGTTAATTAGTGATTGAATATCTAAAAGAGTGAATTATCCTTTATAGATCTGTATGCAGGTTCAGTGAAGCGAAGGTGCATATACACGCAGTTTCAGTGAAGTGAAGAAGCGTATACGTAGGTTGTTCCATATGCAGAAGCGTATGCACATAGGTTTCAGGCTGTTAAAGTAGCGTATATATTTTGAGCTGTGATCTTGTTGCTTCTGTTTATTACTATAGTGTTCTGGGTTCAGATTTTGGTATGTGGTTTCTAGTACTGTGTTTTAGGTACAACTGTCAGAGAAGTATCTACTTGATTTAGATCTAATTGGTGAAAAGGATATTGGTTGATTCTTGATGATTGATTAATGTTCATGGATCCAGTCTGAAAATTTATGAAACGTGGTCCCTGGAAGAAAGAGAAGGTTGCAGCCTTCTGTAGGCCAGTACCTACGTACTAGTATCTTGGCTAGTGCAAGAGCTAAGGGGGTTGTAACTCCCTTCGAGGAGAAGCTGGAGAACGAGAGAGGGTTGTAGCTCTCTGCAGGTTGCAGCGTGCGTACTGGTAAAGGACTGCACTAGTACATTGTAAAAGAAGTTTCTAATTTAAAACAAGATAGAGACGAGTTGCAGCAGGTGGTTTTCACCCACATTGGGTTTCCACCTTATATCCTGTGTTCTTGTGTGTGATTGTCTTTCTGCTCTGCTTTACTGTCTCTGGTTACTAGTTATTTGATTCTGCATCACAGATTAACATTCATCATCAGAAAGATTAAGTAAATTAAAATTCTTTTTTGTATACGCGAGTTTCCTTCTACATAGTTGCGTATATACGTTGGTTTAACTAACTGAAGTAGCGTATATCATTTGTTTTGAAAAAGGAACATTTGACTTGATAATACTGATTCACCCCCCCTCTCAGTATATTTCCAACAATTGGTATCAGAGCAGGTCCTTCAGAAGAAGCTTGATCGCTTGAAGGAAGATCTTTCATCATGAGCAACTACGAGAGGGAAGCATTAATCAGGCCACCAATCTTTGATGGGACAAACTTCGTATATTGGAAGGTAAGAGTTACTGCCTATCTTCAATCTCTTGGTACAGAAGTCTGGGATATCATAGATACAGGGTAGACTTTTCCATCAACAACTCCTACAGATTCGGCTGAGAAGAAGAAATATGAAACAAATGTAAAGGCTGTCAATACTCTATTAGGGTACCTATCTCAATCAGAATTTGTCAAGGTAATGTAGTTTAAACCCACAAAAGAGATATGGGACAAGATTGTTCTGATCTATGAAGGAGATGACCAGGTAAAACGAGTAAAACTTCAAACCCTCAGGATTCAGTATGAAAATATCAAGATGTATAATGATGAAAGTGTGGCTAATTACTTTCTTCATGTAGATGAGATTGTTAATTGTATGAAAAATTTGGGCAAAGAAATAAAAGAGGTTGTTGTGGTTGACAAAGTTCTAAGATCTTTATCCTCTAGATTTGAATCTAAAGTTTTTGCTATAGAAGAAAAGGAGAATCTACAAAACCTTAAAATGTCACAGCTGCACGGGATTCTAACTGCTTATGAAATGAGAAAAGGAGGTCCATCAGACAGGAGAGTAGCTACCTTCAAGGCTTCAGGAAAAGGAGAGTACTATGAGTCAGGACATGTGTCAGAAGAAGAAGAAGAATCAAATTTTGTCAGAAATCTTCAACGGGGTACTGGAAGATTCAGAGGTAAGTTACCTTTCAAATGTTTTGCTTGTGGAATAGTAGGTCACTATGCTGCCAAATGTCCTCATAAGGATAAGATTGACAAGGGGAAGGAACCTGTTAGATGGAACAAGAAACATAATACAAATAAGAAAAGCTATTACACTCATGAAGATAGTGAGGGACTATCAAATAACGATGAAGATGAATGAGGTAATCACTATAAACTTTTAATGGCCTTTGAATATGATGATTACATGGATGATATAGATGTAGATGGCTTTTATGAAGAGATTTCTAGACTCAAAACATGTTTAGAAGAAAGGAATGTGATCATTGATACTCTGCAATGTCAACTTAATGAAAAGGAAAAATCTCTTGAGAAGTTAGAATGTGAAATTGTTGGCCTTAGAAAAGAAATTGAGAAAACAAAGGCCCTTAATCTCAAATTTGTTAAAGGATCTGAAACTTTGGATGAGATTATCAATGTGCAGCGTTCCCCTCTAATCAAGATAGGTCTGGGGTATAATGGAGAAGAATCTCAAGCTTCCACCTCCAAAAGTTATCTTGATGCAGCAAGAAGGAGTGAGCAAAGGCCTAATAGAAATCATCAGGTAAATCAAGGACAGTCTTACTCAAGAACAAGCAAAGACTATCAAGAAAATCGCGGGCATGCTACCTTAAGGACAAATAGAAGCTACAACCAGCCACAGGTAAAATCTTCCCAATTTTCTTCAAGAATGGATGTCAGTAGAAACTACAATCAGTTGGATGATAATCACAGGAATTTCTTCAATGGCCAATGTTTCTCTTGCCATAAATTTTGTCACAAAGCAGCTCAATGTGTTGCCTATAAGACAATCATGACTAGATAAGCTCAAAAAAAAAGAAGTATGCCTGCAATCATGAAGAGGACTTATAACAACTTTTCCGCCCTTGAAAATGAAATTGAATGTTCCTTTTGTAATAATTTGGTCATGAAGATTCTGAATGCAAGAGCAGGTTTTGGAAGACAACTCAGAAGGAACAAACCTCAAGTGCCAAAACATGGAGAATGAAGGAACTACAACCAGAAGGATGTGGGATAGCTTTATATGCAGAAGGACAGGAAAATCAATGGTACATCGACAACGGATGTTCGAAGCATATGATAGGTGATAAAGAAAAACTTGAATCATATACTGCTTTAGAAAAGGGAAAGAAAGTTTCTTTTGGAAATGATACCCCTGCAGTCATAAAAGGAAAAGGCATTTCTCAGTTGAAAGAAAAGGTCAAAGCTGGAAATGTTTTGTATGTTGATGGCTTGAAGCATAATCTATTGAGTGTCAGTCAGATGTGCGATAATGGAATTAAGGTAATATTTCGATTAGATGGGTGTAGTGTTCGTGATCTTGATACAGGAAGAACAGTAATCAAAGGCAGAAGAACTCCAAATAATCTATACATATTTGAAGAAGGAGAACAACAATGTTATT